>JAOBYE010728796.1:0-40238 GCA_025403585.1 Parazoanthus swiftii | reverse complement strand
AACCCCCCCCCCCCCCCTCCCCAACCACGGTATTCATTTTCAATTGTCATACCCTGCATTTTTACGTCCAATTTTCCTCGCAACAAAACAAGTTGAATGAAACCGTTGCAGTGTGCAACACACCCTGAAACCATAAAATCATTTCGCGACAAGTTGCACGAAAAAATTGCAGCGTGCAACAAAGCCTTATTAAACCTACATTGCTTGCAGCGCTTCCTATAGAATTGGTGGTCGAGGTGTGAGAATCCACAGCTTCTTCGAAGGCTGGGGGATCTGAACATTTCAGAACGTCAAGCTCGCTACAGGTATTGCAAATATTGACAGTTCCCTCACTCAAATTGTCCGTTCTCAAATTTTTAGTGACGTCCCTGTGTTACCGTGATAGGGCCCTCGTATATTTTTGTTCCATCCAACAACTAGGACTAGGAGTCTTTAGTGAGGTCATATTTACACAAACCTGTTCAAACCACGACTTCCTGGTCAGCTTTGCCGCCAACTTACCACTAAAACCACACCAGAATAAATGACAACACTACCAAGAGTAAAATTTGAAGCATTTTAATTTGTCACCAAACCTGTATCACAGCAGGTCATTCATTTAACGGAATCATTATATTAATTCATTCTAAGGTAAGAAAATTATATTTTTGCGATAGTTTTTGTTAGGAAATTTTCGAGGTATATACACTATATTGGCTAACCGTTACTTGATTCACAGACGGATCGTTCCACTGCACTGCTTCCCAGGTAACACAAACTAGTTATAAAAATAGTTTTAAATGTTCCAATATTTTAGTCCAGCAATTTATTAGAATATAAGTATAAAGCTCTTGGATATAAAGTTGTAATGTACATAAAAATATTACTTTTTGTGCCAAAACGTTTGGCAAAATGCCGCATTTAGAAAACTGTTAATATAGTTTATTTCTCCGACACGCCGCAAGTGTCGAGATTTACAACTTAAAATATATCAGAAAGACTTCAGAGTCGTGACAGGTTTCCACATTCGTCTAATGCGAGTTAAAAGAGTTAAGAATCTACTTAAACTACGACATTACCAGTTCATTCTAATCATACTGGCGAAAGGCGGACAAGTTCGTCAATTAAAACTAGGCTAAAATGAAATTGCTCCGTGCAGGAATGCGATCAGTTTCTTCGCATTTCCGTTGGTTACAACACGGCCGCCAATTTAATTCCCAGGTTCCGATACCATTTTACTCCTAGCAAAGAGAACAAATCTTGTTGTCACACTAAAACAAACATTCGGCTTCCTTTGTGGGTTTTGAAAGTTGGCGTTAAACTCGCCTCGACCAGTTCATTCAATTTAAAGAATGTGTCTGCCTGCAGTTAAGCTTTCTATAAAGGGTTTGCTATTTAACATAAAACTTGGTAAATAAAGTATAAAAAAAGATAAAATCACATTGTTTACTTTGTTTCGGTATCAAACGTTTCTATGAATGGTCGACCAAGACCTAAAAATACTTAACCGTTTCATTTCCCGACTAAAATCGGTTGATCTCTTAAGTACTGTCTATCATCTGCAAGAGGTTTATCTTAACATGCACCATGCAGAAAGAGCACCCAATTTAAACGTTCAATCAGCATCTAACGCACATTTGTACAACTAGACTACAGTGTGGTAACACAGAGTGTGTAGTGTTGACTCGACTTTTTCTTTAACCACTGGAAATCAACCCCGAACTAAAAATGTAGTTCCGCCTGCGGTAAACAGATTCGTTCAAGGTCTTTGAACAGTTGCGCTGAAAGAGATAATCTACTTGAAGACTTATAGTCTTTAAACAAATACTTTAGGTGCTTCAAAGGAAATAGGATAGAACAGAAACCTTAAAGTGATTACTAATACTAAGTTAAAAGAAAAAAAAATGCACATGTTGCGGCATAGCCTTTCCCAAATCCCAGTTAAACACTTCCTCCCATTCTATCTCCCATCTTCTCTTTGATTCACTTAATATTTTTTCAGGGAAGCATAACTTGAATCGTGTTTGCATTCGATACTGATCTACCTCCTGTGGGGCTGCAAGTGCTCAGATCGGAGGGTTGCAGTTCTTGATATGTTAGCGGGGGAGCGGTCCGGAGGTTTTGGGCGAGGCACAGTTGAGCTCTTGACAGAATACTGAACATTTCCGGAGTCTGTAGGGTGACCATCATCTCCCTGGCGGCACTGAGCGCCAACCCTCGTCGCTATCAACACGGCGTCGCTGTTTTCATCTCCGAGGGAGCGTCTGCGTGTACGTGCTGCTGCAGCTCTCATAGCGGCACCTTTCTGGGCAGCGCCTGAGATATCCGACTGCTGTCGGTTCATCTTCAAATGGCGCTCGCTATGCATTTCCTCCAGCAGTTCGGCTATGTGTTGAGCGTTTCGATCTAACTTCTTCTGTGCTTGCGACTCCCCTTTAGGGTTTGTGGCACCGTGTGGAACGCCTGGGATTTTGCCTCTGGAAGGTAGAATTTGCTGGTGCTGCCGTGTGGCCATTCTCGACCGTGAGCCTCCAGGGAGTCTCCCAGTTTGGTCAGCGGTTCTTTGCCCTCTTTGATTCTGCGCATACGCGGCCGCCTTGTCCTGGAGTGCTAGAGTGTAGGAGTCCACTCCTGCCTGCGAGCTCCTTGGCAAACTTCTCTGGCTGATAGTTATAGTGTTCGTTTCAGTTTTCTTTTCAGGATCGCGAACAGATTTCCTCGGCACTTTTACAAAAGTTGTCTGACTGGGATCGCTCTTCTGTCTGCCACTTTTCACCAAGTTAAATTCCTTCAGATTTACTGGAGTCGTAGTTTGGATACTTCCCATTGCAGTTCTCCGCTCTTCAGAAAGTCGTCTTTCCTGGGACCTACTCGAAACATTTATCTGAAGTTCACCAACTGGTGACTCCACATGTACTTGTTGGTTTCCTCTATGTCCGCTGTATGGGGGAGGGCGTGGCTCACGGGTGTGCGAGGATGTACCCCCATGTCCGCTATAAGGGGGTGGGTAGGTTTCACCTCCTTCACTGTCCAACTGATGCCTAAGAAAATTCACATTTTGACTGTTTCTTTCATACTCGTCCCCATCTAAACCGCTGGCTTGGCTGACCGTTGACTCAGTTCTGGCAGATGACCTGGTTGCGTACCCAGAAGAAGAGGAGTTACTTGCCCTATAACTGTCTATGACAGATGAAGGGTTTGAGTTCTGACTGGAAATGGAATCTCTCGCGAGTGTACTCTCACTACCAGTTAACGTATCACTGCCAACTGACATTGCATCATCATCTTCACCTAACTCAGATTTGTCCCTTCCATTGGCATTCCCTGGGTTACACGGGTAACCAAGGAGTACTCTTAGTTTTTCGTCAAATGTCTTGGACATACTCAAAGCAAATCCTTCGTCTCCCTCACTGTCAGACGACTCGCTGCTCTCAGAATTTAACGATCGTCGTCCCATTCTCATCTCTTCAGCGCTTACTCTACGGGCGCGGATATCAGAGCTTGCAAGTCGGCGTGGGGCATCATATGTTTCGGGTGTCTTAGTAACAATCCCTTTTCCTTGGACAACCTCGATAGTTGTTTCTGTTTGATGCCATGATCCTTGACTGAACCCCCCTTTCCAATGACCTTGTGGCTGTTGACCCATCTGACCCTGATCTCGTGTCTGATGATCCTGGGTTTTATGAAGCCAGGGGGGCTGCCTCTGTTGTGGTGCATCTAGCACCTGACGGGCTTGCATGTTGGGCTTTTTGTGTACCCTAGGGGGTTGGTTCTGTTGTGGGGCTTCTTGGTGATGATGTGCTTGAGTGTCGGGCTTTCTGGGCACCCACGGCGGCTGGTTCGGTTGAGAAACGTGATGTAGAGAGTCCAGGGAGGCATTCTTACTGCTGGGTGCACTACTGCTGCGGCTGTTGCTGCTACTACTGCTCTGTGGGTCCGTATGGTCACACAGGGGGTCCGATGTCTTGCGCTTTACTTGTTCTGGGGACTCGCTGGCCTCATCCACTCGCCCCCTCTGAAGCCCACCCACTGCTACCGGAGGGTGATCTGACAAAGGCGTGGTCACAGGAGAGGAAACGGGGCTTGATGACATCGACTCCCTTTCCCTCTGCTTCTTTTCCGCAGCTTTCTGCTGAAGGCTTACTTTTAGTAATCTTAGCCTTGTCTGCTCGCTAAGGGCGGCAAAGTTAGGCTTCGGGGCGTGACCTGCATCTATGGATGATTCGGAATCTTGCCTCAAACCTGAGCGTTCGCTCTCGCTGGATACTCCTCCCTCATTAGAAGCACCCTCCTTTCCTTCAGAAGGGCTAACTGGTCTCTTGGAGCCACTGTTCACCTTACGATAGGAGGGGGGAGGGGGGTGAGCATAAGAGTACGCCCGGGGGGTAAATTTGGGTAACCCAGCCGCCCCTTTTAGTCTAGTATCATCAATCACTTCCATAAAAGAGGCCACGTTCCCAGCAACTGCGGGTCCTGGATCAGATTTCTTAGCCGCCCCATGATCTATCTTATCGAGGAAGAGTGTGGTAGAGCTGCCTGGTTCAGACGCCGTCCTGTGCAGCTGTGGGGAACGCTCCTCAGGTGTGTGGCCACCGGACTTATTGCCATTGTAGGAGCTAGCTGGTTCAAGTCTCGGGTGCTTTGTCTTGGGTTTGGGGAATGTATGTGGAGGTTGACCCTGTAAGCAATGAGAAGACCAACACTTAAGAAAAGGTGATCGGAATAAAAGCGAAAGCACGTAATGTAAATAGTTCGAAATTTTACTTCAAAAATTAGGGTGTTTTAAAGCATTTCTGCTACTAAGAAAAACTGTACGCAAAAAGACGAAAAAGTTAGGTGTTGATATCGCTTTTCAGACAACGGGTTTCCGAAGATTCTCAAAATTTATCAAAAACTTTCTCAAAACATTTTCGACAATTTCTAAAGGTTTCCAAAATTTAAGAAAACGTCAAAACCATTCCTGAAATTCCGAACACCCAACGATTTTCAGTTCCAAATATTTTCCGTGTATTTTATCTAATTGTTTGAAAAAGTAGAAAAACACTGCAGGGCTTAACAAAATGATAATAATACTCATCAAATAGTTTTACCTACCTTGACCTTGAGGCTTCTATCTTCTGAAAAATCAAAACGAGAACAAGAACATCACTACAGACACCAAACACGATCAATGATAAAAGTGTATATAGATGTACAAATGAAGCACTAAACAAAATGTCACACGGTAGGATTGTGTTACACGTCACGTGCGGAAAAACTCGACTCTGCCCTCAAAGTGTTGGCCGAATGCGTTAAATATGCCAGCTACCTTTCTAATTTTTGTTCTGCTACATTTTCAAATACTATTGTTTTCAGATTTAAACAAAATCTCAACCTTGATATTTGAGAAATAACTAACACCAAATACTGCTTTTCTTCAAGGCAAAGAAAATCAATGGTCAATCAACGGAAATAAGCAGAATGAATAGTCATCTTGGGAGCTTTCGTAAACTGACTCAAAAGTTGGAACGAATAACACCACGTGGTCGTCTTTTCAGTTTTCAACAACTGGTTCAAACGTTAGGCCATATTTATTCGGTTTTGCGACTCATAATACACCATTTTTCTAATGCAAATTTTTGCTAGATCCACTCCCTTGCGAGGGCTAAAAGTCATTACTGGGTCGAATTTGGGCTCATTAATTCAACATAAACAAAGCCCCACGAGGGAATGGATCTAGCAAAAATTTGCCTTAGAAAAATAATGTATTGGCAGGGCAAGGCCTTAGGGTGTACATTACAAACCTGACATGTTCTCGGCAGCCTGTCCAAGGGTCAGCAGAATCTTTTGCGATACCAGCTGTTCTTGAGGGTGCTCGACTTCGAAAGGAATCAACTGAAGAACACAAGCAAACGTTCTAAATTTAGAATCGTAACATGGAACACTTGGCAAAAAAACCTATGGAAAATCTGCTAGACAATGTATGTATCAATTAGTATTGTTTATATTTGCTTTCCTTTCAAAGATTCTAGTTTCGCATCCATCGATCTGAGCTACACCTAAATCTGAGGTGAAATCAGGTTTATGTATGTATGTACTTGCGTCTAATACTTAACAGGTAGTATATGCAAGCTTGTTCTGCGTCATTGAAATATCAAGAAAAGAAATGTCCTCTTACGAGTAAAACACAGAGTACTACTTAACCCTGACTGTGTGAAAAACCAAGTTAATTTACTATAAGAGCTAAGACGACAATACTTAAACTGTACAAACGTCGCTTCGGGACAGCAACCTTAAGGCTAAGACAACTCTTCATACTCGCACCACTGTTTCAAATACGGAATCAGGTCTTACCAGCTGGACAAAAAAGGTTACTAATAACGACAATTCGAACAGGAAGAATTCTAATGAAGGAACTTAATCAAGATGTACCTTGTTTGCTATGTTCTCTCCATCACCAGAGTTTTCATAAAACCATTCGCACTGTAATGTTAAAAGAATTATCATTAATGGCAAGTAATAAGCAACTAACAACACACTACAAACCACTGTCATGAAATGACACTGAAACAAACCTTCACAGGCTGGCTGGCGTTTATCATTATTATCATATTATTATGAAAAATGATAATAATGGTGATAATGGAGGTGAATAAGAATACGTTTAAGTTACACAGCCCGAGCTCATTCATAAAATACAATACAAATCAAAACGATATAATAAGTCACCGCAACACAATACAACGCGAAAAGGCTTTGCACGACACGACACGACACGACACAACACAGCAAAACATAACACGACACAGCACAGCACAGCACAACACAACACAACACAATACAATATACTACAACATAATATAGTGCAAAACAATGCCCAGTACAACAAAATTTATTAGACTAATCCCAAAGGGGATTTTAAGAACCTATTTACAATAGATAACAACAAGAAGGAATAGTAAACGAAAAATCTGCGAATATTCTTCTTCTTAAAGAGCAGCCACTATGTGGCAGTTTGCATGCTCCAGGTACAAATGCTCAAGAACCAGCTTCCCATATACAGTAAAAGTTATAGAAGGCCTGGGTCGAGAACTGTTGCAAATACTTACATGTGTGATGAGTGTCTCGACGATTCGGCACTGATCAGACATGTCTTTAACCATGGACATCATCGTGTCTTCACCAGACCGTACCAGAGTGGGTCCAAACACTATCGCGAGGTTCCGGGCTTCCATCTGAAAAGAGTCAGTGCGGTTATACTTAATGATTAAGCACATTGGAGAAAAAAGGAAGAAATCCAGTTTGAAGTAGTTTCCTATAACAATGGTGGAGAATCTGGGTACATGTTTCTGTACAACATCTGAATGTACCCTACGAGCAGAGAAATCCCACGTCCTCTCAAAAACGATGCAAAAGAAAGTCTTTTCGCAGGGAAGAATTTATGCTAACCTTCATCATACAAACCAACCTACCTTGTTTTTCTCTGCATTCTCGGACACTGTCCTCAAGTGGAACAATAGATGCTTCAACGTCTCGTAATGGGGCTCAGGGAGATCATGAATCTGGACAAGCAGAGCAAGGAAGACTGGTTCAGGCATTTTCGCAAATATATATTCAGCAAATCATGTGCTTCGGCAGACTATCTTTCAGATTCATTGAGCGGTTAAAAGAAAGGCTCCGTTAGAAGGGTACTGTCTGGTGTAAACGACCACAAAGCACAAAATAGGGCTGCTCCACAACCATTTCAACATACTTCTGGTAAGCTACTCGCCAACTGTCTTACAAAGTTACCATATATTTTGTCGTAATTCCAGCTTCACATTTTTGTTGACGCTACGAAAGCATCATCATGTGCCTGATCAAGCTTTTCGTGGTCTTTGATACTACTGTGAGCTTTTGCTGTTTGAAGAACCGAAGAGCATTTTTGTGTCCAAAGCCTACGTCATGAAAATATTAACTTAGCTGAACGCTATTTCCATTTCTGTCTCCTGTGAGCTAGCAGCTGAGACGGAACCTATGCAACTGCGTAGAACACTTTTCAAATTACAAAGTACACCCGGTGAGTTCGAGTTTATGGTGTCTTTCTTCTCGACTTTCAAGATTTTGATCAATTTTGAGCCACATTTTGGGAAATAGTTAAAAAAACATAATTTCCAAGGCTAACTAGAAGATACCACAAGTCTCAAGTTTAAAATCATTTTTTGTTAATAATACCGACAAATTTCAAAAAGATAACAAAAAGTAACAACAGTCTTCCGGCAATTGACTACGGCACCAGCTTAAGGTCCAAAAAGCCAAGGGTGGTAGTTCAAATTTACCCCCCCCTCCCGAAGCCTTCTACAAATAAAGTTGAAATGAGCTGCTAAGTTTTAATATTCATCTTGAGAAACCGTTTAGTTTGCAACAATTTAGAGTAAGATTACGCACCGCTTACTGCAACGAGAAAGTGTCGGTTTTTACAAGACAATTTACGAAGGTACATAGACATACCAAACACTTGAGTGCCCACATGCGTTCCACGGGATCTTCCTTCTTGTTGGCATCAAGGAAACTGTCGTATAGATCTTGGAACAAAACAAAATGGATCAGAACGAGTTCCTTCCCTCATTAACAGCTGGTACTTCGCAAACTAAAAGACTGTAACACATTTTGGGAAAATTTTGAAAAAAAACACCTTTACATCTGGAAACAAAGACGTGCACTTTCTGCACGAATATAGCAAGGCCTCTAACCCTTTCACTCCCTCTAAGTTTATCAACATCTATATCCTTTTTACAGTGTTACTCTTTAATGAGTTAATTAGTTTTTAGAAACGAAGAATCTATCAGCTCATTTATTTGAAATTCTCTAAAATAAAATAAAATGATAAAATCGCATAAAAATTAGGATCAGGAAGGGTAGTTCTTTCGAAGCAGATGTAGTTTACACTTTACCATAAAACCTTGCAAATCTAACACAGCCAGTCAGCTTAGGGAAGTCGTGTTTTTTTTACGATGTTCACAATAGCAACGATGCGTGTACTTGGTTTGAAGTTTTTATATTTTTTCTGTGCCTTTTTATTAAATGTACCAGTCACTATCTTTTTTGGTAAGGTCAAATGCAGTTCAGACCAAGGTACCAAAGAAAAACGAGTATTATATTTTGACTGGATTGCTGCTCTACCAGTTTATAGAAAAATTGTTTTAGTCTACGGGACTCAACTCACCTGCAGTCACAAGACCTTCAGGAAGGTTTCGTAACATCTGTTTCAGCAAACTGGTATTGTTGTTTACATCATTCCATCGCTGGTGACAATAACCCAAGATGGTGTTTTTTAATAAACGACCTGACATGAACTAGACAACTTCACAAGCAGAATTCTTAGTCGTGTTTTCGTATAAATACACATAATACATTAGCTGAAATACAAGTATATTTAATACTGGTCGTGTTCTCATGCGCCAACCAGAATATATATATTCCGGTAAGATCCACTTGTCCTTCAGGCAATCGTTAGAAACAGTTTAGTTGTCCAAATTTAAAATGGACTTGTCCAAAAGTTAAAAGTCTGCCGGGGAAAAAAGGAACAGAAATGGGCTTGATTCGCACGGGAGCTTTATTTCTAAAGTAAACAATTTACTCCTGTAATTATTATTTGTAGCTGAGTGCTTTTAGATAACAGGTAATCTGCTTGTCCAAACAGACTAGTCCAGTTGAAGATTTACTTGCCAACTTAAAACTTTACTCGTCCGGGACAATAAGACAGTGGTTTTGGCGCACCAGCACATTATAAATGGAACATTCTTTTGAGTAACCAACAACGGAGGGCAGAAAAATTTTAGGATCTTCTAACATACCCTATTCAAAAATGGCGGCTATCTTAATATTCTTTTGTCTGTATTTAAATTAGCCCAACTAGCCTCGTTCTTCAGTTAAAAAATCAAAAGAATACATTAACAAACAATGAGCCACCAGATTTTCCTTTTCTCTATGAGAACTACCCAAGAAAACAAAACATGTAACAAACTTCCTGATGATGGCTTTAAACCGAAAACGTCTGAAACGAATTTCAAAATTTTTCCTTATTCTAACATATATTACTTTTAGACAAAACTCCAAGACCTATATTCGGGCATTTTGAAGACGGTGGCAAGTTAGAGGGTATATCATTTAATTCCTTCCAAAATCCATGAAAGACAAAGTAGTTGCTACACGATGTTCTTTCCAAATATTGAAATAACGCCGGGTCCAAAAGACTACTTAAGTGCGACTTAGAGGTTTTTCGTTTTCATCACCGAGAGGTGGTAGCAATTGGTTAAGTTTTGAGATAATTGCCGTCTTCAATTTTTGAAATCTACAACGAATCTCTTCTTATTACGGCTTTCACGTTACTTCTGTTGAATGTAACTTAATTCTGGCGAATAAAAAAAGCAGTTGTAGAATTTTCAGTAACACATACGTCCTCTTGGAAGTTGACATTCTCTGCTCCCTTGGTATTGAGTTCTTCCACCAAAGCGCTGACTGCCGCGGAGTTTCCTGGCACCCTACAAGGAAAGGTGAAAAAACTCCAGCTAAGACTTCACTTCTGACACGCTTTCAGAACAACCCGCTCCCCTGCCATTTTCAAACTCAAAAGCACAAAAAGAATATGAAGGAAAATTCGATTACCTGTAGACTCCGACCGTATCCAGTCCTTTTTTCTCTATCACACATGTACAATGTTGTACAATCACAGGAACGCCCTAACAGAGAAAAAAAAATTAATAAGAAGCTCCTTGGTACAAATCACCCTTGCAATGAATAGTGTGTTGGTTTCTTGTAGTTTTCATTTCAAGAATAACATCAGCTAATCTGTTGTTATCAACAAAAATATGCCTCCTTTGCTTAGCTCAGAAGTCAATCTACAGAGCGAAAGGGTGAACACAATTCAATCTTATCAGGAATTTCAAGGAAACACAAAAAATTACTCAAAAGGTAACGTCACAATTGAAAATTACAAACGAAAAGCTAAACGGTAGTACATTGTTACTTCACTATTACATTCAGCTTAGCTTAAGACTTACACTGTCAAAAGTAATTATAGTCACCAATTGTCTCTAATTTCTGCGGTTTGGAAGTTCGGTACTTTAAACTACACTATACACAGAGAGATGAAAGTAACGCGTACCGTATTTTACGCGTAAGGATGCTGAGAATGCTATAAACATGCTGAGAATTCAACATGCTAAGAATTCTATATAACGTTTTTGGTCGTACATAAGAATGAAATACTGATCTCTTCTAACCTTAAGGTTCTTTGACTGAGGACACAGCTCTAGTGGAACACCCACAGAATGCCCTACAGTGAGCGATAACAAGATAATGTTAGCTAGTAAAGCACATATATTACCATTATCAATCAAACCAGAATGCGTACTTTTTCCTCAACGTCTAATATTAAGTCCTAAAATACTTTTAACGAAGGAAGCCATCCAATCAGCTGGAATCTGGGGGAATAAACCATAAAAAAATGACCAACTTATATTTGATGGGATTTATATTAATTTTCCAGTTCCAGGACTACTTAGGGAATTTCGAGGATCAAGATAAAAAGAACTTCCAGGGTTTTCCAGGGGTGTAAGAACCTCGTCTGTAGCTAAAGCATCTGTCCGGTAATCAGAGGGCAAATTATGTGCTTATTCCCCACCAGCAACCCAGAAGTTCATTTTTCCATTATAGGATTTGTCTCCCAACAACTGGATTAGTTAACTGGGTAAGTGATCTATGTTTGAACAACACTTCTTGAAATATGGCCTATTATAATAGGGTTCCCACTTTTAACTCACCTAGATTCAATTCAAGGTCTTATCAAGGACTTTCTAGTTTCTTCCTAGCAGAATCAAGGACCTTCTGCAGTAAAGAAAACTTGGAACATTTTGAATTTTCCCCCTAGTTTTTCAAAATCGTCAACAGTTAGTTATCTTGCAGTACAAATGGCAACCAACTGAAGGATTTTCAAAAGCCATGTGAATCCCATGATAAGATGTTCAGAAGTCTAACCTAAAATCAGGTTTAATCTTGGGCCCAGCGGGTGCAATCAGTGATACTCTAACGACTCACCAGGTGGAAACGTTGTAGCAGATGAAGTGGGCTTCTTCCTTTTTTTGCTTGATTTGTTCCAGTGATTCTTAATACTGTCAACTGGAAGGTATAAGAGACAAACATTGGAGTGTTGTTTGGAAGGGGAAGATAGTAGCGTGGAGAGGGAAGGGGCGGGAAATGGGCTGAGGGTTGAAATTGGATGAAGTAGCTGGGGTATAGGAGACTTGGAAAAGTTACAAAAGCAAGGTGTTGCGTGCGGTCACAAATCCATATTTCACTGGCTGCTCCTACCTCTTTTGTGCTGACTGAACGGTGACGACTGGCCTCCAGAAATGTTCTTAAAAGACAGACTTTTCTTCAGGTTAGATATGCTTGACATCTTGCTACCAGTTGGTGGCGAGAGCTTGTGTCCAGTTTGAGAAGATTGAGAACTAGGAAGAAAAAAAAGAAAAATTCAGCATATTACACAATATTTTCAGAAAATGGAAAAGTTTCACGTCAGTTAGTATTAAGGTACCAGACTTACCCTTTATCAGACAAATACCCAAAAAAACTTATTAGCCTTTCAATTTGCCAAGCATTTAAGCTTTCAAAAAATGGAAATTTGATTGAAACACATATTTTCGTTCTTGACATATAGCGAAAAACGTTTTTACGCGTCTTCAGTTCAAAAGCTTTCAACGTGTTTACATTAAAAGCGTATATTTCTGCCGTTAACACAAGAATGAAAGATCATACGATGTAATAGCTAGTCACGCTAGTCTGAGGAAACATGAACTTTATAATGAAAATTTGTTTTTTCGAAACAAGAGACTCAAGTATATTTAAATTAGGTCAAATTGAAATATACACGTTTTTCTTGGATATAATTGGAAAATGGAAAACTTAATGAGCTTTCAAGAAACATTTTCTTTTGAGAGACTTCATAAAAAACCTAGCGCGCTATACGCGAAAAAAATGAAGGTACATAAAAGGTGCGCGCGTCTGCTACCTTATTAAAGAATTACAGAAAACAGAAGTCATGTGAAGATCTTCATATGTTTAACTATTGGGAAGATTTTTCAAGCTTTACTGACAAATTCAAGATGACGGAAACATTTACAAAGTTGTGGTCACTTGATTTTTTTCTCCCACTAAAAGAATCGTAGAGAAATAAAAAGCCAAAAATGTCTTTCATAAGATTTACAAAAACAGGTATAAATGAAAATACAGGGTTCACCAAAATGATTTGAGACAATTACGTATGGCATGTAACTGACATTTTGTTAAATTTTTTGAATACATCGATCTCGTTTGAAATTTAGCAATCTACAATAGATAACTTCCCATGATAGTTCTCAACATGACTTCCGTTGACTATAATGTACACCATACTGTTTGTAACATCAATTATCCCTCTAATGTCTCACTTTTCTTGTTCGACATTCTTCATTTTCCTGATGATTAAACTCTGACTTGTAACACCCCTCTCCTGTCAAGAGAAACGAAATATTTTGAGTCTAAAACGTAAAAAAACAATGAAAATAGTTTCCTTTTATTACCAGTAAAAGAGAAACCTAGTATCAGCACTAAAACAAATATTTCATTTACAAATATCTCGAGTGTCAATAGCGCACTAGAAACATTACTTGCTCTAACAATAGATTTAAGTGGGGTTCAGAAGTACATGGCAAACTGCAAGATGCAAATAAATAGGGTTGTGGGTTCGGGTGTCTTCTTTAGGAGATTTTTAAAAAACTGAACTGGATGCAATTTTTTCAAAGAACTCTCAAAGTTTAAACCTGTGACTCAAACTTGGATTGCAAAGTAGGTTTCTTAACAGCCCAGAACGACTCCACTCTGCAAGAGTGATTAAGAAGATGCAGCTTTCAGCACTAACACTAAAATGAAGAGAAGATTCTGTGAAGAGATTGAAGAAAAAACAAAGCTTTAAAAAGAAAATGAAAATTAATATCCACGGTATTGTAGAAAATACGTGGCAGGTAGAAGTTTGAGAACCAGCCGACTGTTTCTTGCCTTGCACAGTACAGGGTTCGTGCACAAGTTTTCTTTCTAAATTCCTCGACTTAACAGTGACTTCCCATGACGTTTACTCGAGGAATTCCAAAAATGTGCCGAAAACTGACGGATCACGTAGCTGTTTATCAGTGTATCGCGATTCAGTTAACACTTCCGGGGTGGGCTGTGTAAAATAGTTACTATCTCAAAGAATACTCACATCCTCATCTGGGTTATTATTAGCTTGTATTGCGCCAATCCACGACATCATGGATTCTTTGTCCTCAGTCTAAAATAAATAAATAAAATAAAATAAAAGGCAAATTTAGGAGTCGTTATTTTTATTCAAGCCCCGAAAGGTTTTAATATTTATAATTATAGTTATAGCTTATAATCTGATTTTCAACCAGCGTGTTTGAAGAACAAATCAACATTTTCAAGGGCTCATTTTTCAAACTGAAAATTAATCCCACCTTTTAAATTACGCCATTTAGAATCTCAACAGCATTCAAAGACATTAAACTACAAATGAATGGCCTTTCTGGGAGAAAGCCTGATATTTTGAAGTTCCAAGACTTACACGTTTTTCAAATCAGTGCACTTTTAATTTGTTGCTCTTGCTGCCATATTTTCATGTTGTTGTTAGTGACTGTCACGTAATCATTAACAGTAATAAACAAGACAAAAGAAGAAAATTTGACCCATACCTGGAACAAATATTCAGATCCATTGAATGTTATGAGTCGAAAAACATTTTTTCTCTTGGTGTAGTCATGGGCTATGTCAACAATGCTGGACTTAATACTGATAGGTTGATCATCCGTAGGACCATGTCCCTGACTTGCTGCCGACTTATCCTTATACAGATACAAAACATGTCCCCGCAGGACAGCAACCACTGGCTTCCATGACCGAGCACTTGATCGCTGTAAAAAGAAATATATTTATGAGTTTTGATACAATACAATGATGTGCCTCACACCCTGCGACTGTCACACTACGTGGGATTTGAAATAAGCGGACAAAAGGAAAAAAAATAATTTCTATTCTTGGTTTTTTAGCGTTGTTTCTAGCTGGAGACTTGATTTTCTGGTTGCATCTTGTGTTCTAATTAGCTTTCTTCAATATTTATTGTCAGATGCAACATGGTGTCAGAAATGGGATTCGTTTTCACTCCTTGATTCACACTCCTGACATTGTGTAGCAGGGTCCTAATGTATAAGGCCTAGCATTATCTTGTGACAAGGTACATGGAGCTAAAAGTAGGATTCGGTTTTCCACTTGAATCACATTCTGACACTGTGGGAAAGCGGTGTCACATATTGTATGAAATGCAACATTATCTTGTAACAAGGTACATGGTGTCAGAAGTGGGATTCCATTCCTCCTAGGTTCACACTCCTGACGCCACGTAGGCAACAGAGTCACATTGTATGAGGTGCAACTTTATCTTGTAAAATATTATATAATGTCAGAAGTGACATTATGTAACATTTCGTTTCGGTTATTAACATTATGTAACATTTCGGTTTGTTTCTACCCTTGAAAGCACTCCTGACAACACGCAAT
This sequence comes from Parazoanthus swiftii, assembly GCA_025403585.1. Taxonomy (NCBI): domain Eukaryota; kingdom Metazoa; phylum Cnidaria; class Anthozoa; order Zoantharia; family Parazoanthidae; genus Parazoanthus; species Parazoanthus swiftii. The sequence goes on along the minus strand of JAOBYE010728796.1, from coordinate 24,653 downwards.
TGTCTTATAACGAGTTAAATGGTACCAGAAGTGGGATTCGTTCAATTAGTGAGGCAAGGGATGCAATCCATCCCTTCCACACCTGGGTAGGGTCATCCTCAACCCTTGACAAAATGCACTTACCCTCCCTCCGTCAGCTTCCTGTTTCTTCCAAAGCAGTCCTTCCTTTGCAACCTACAACACAAATTCTTCCAATGGTCAGCGATCAACAATAGTTTAAAAGTTTGATAAATTTACGAACATAATTTTGATTAAATATTGTTTTATTTATTTTTATTAGTATATTTTTAATTTGGAGCTGGCAGGACTATTTGCATCTGAACAAGTCTATCAATGAAAGTCCTCAACGTATTACATAATATACAACATTTTATTATATACAGCTACTGTAACTTCGTATAATATTTCAATCCTAGCTAGTTTATCTACGTCAATTCCCTTACAACATCACATGGCAAAATATGCTGTTTCGTTGTAATAATAAGGGAACTGATCGCACACACATTCTACGAAGGCTGCAAGTTTTTCGCAACCTGCTTCCAAAAAATGCATGGAGATAGGCTTTGAAAATTAACAGTAACATCAGATCAACTGACCGTATCAAAAGGGAAGGCGACTGGCACATTTACCCAAAAGTTTTAGTACACGAAAATCCTAAAAATGCACAGAAAATTTTTAAAAAACCTTCAAACCTAGTACACACATTACTTTACAAAGAAGAATATTGCAAAAATACTTGATTGGCTTTCTCTGTGCCTACAGGCTCTGTTAGGTTTGCAAGGTATTGTGGTAAAAAGTACAACCACCATCATTTTCGGTAGTCAATTGGCACATTTGTTGAACATGTACATCAAGGTGTAAAAATTGTTGTTAGTATCTAAATGGTTACCAATGTGAATAATAAACTTTATTAAAACTTTATTAAACACTCCTACAATGGTGTTGGTTAGATTCTGATAACATACGGCAACACCAATTTAATTACTTTTTTGTTAAAGCTGAAAAGGAAATCAGTTTCAAACTCAAAAATACAAAAAGTTGCAAAATAGAACAAAGGTTCATATAAAACTAGATTGTGAAGCGAAAACTTTGCAGTAATTTGTATTATGAGAGCAACTAATTCTTATCATGCTGAGACTACCTAGAATGAAAAAGGATGTTTATTTCTAAGATAATAAAAATATCTAGGCAATCGCATTTGACAGGCACGAAGTATTAAAAGAAAGATGTGTTTGTTATGCCACTGACGCCTTTTTCGCCTTTTTTTCCCTATCAATCCCCAGGGGGTACTCCCATATATTGGCTGTACGGGTATGTGCCCATGTTCAGAGCATGGTCGCAGACCTAGAACAAGGTATATAAATCGTCGGGTTAAGCCCGTTCAGTAACAGGGTTCAGATTTTGCATGTGAGGTCTGGGTCATGTTAGGGATGTTTGATGGGTAGGTCAGGGTGTCAAAAATTGACCAAATTCTGGTCATGAACAGTGAAGGGTTTGGAGGAGTCAAATCCATAAAGCGGTTGTTGTTGAATATAGAAAAACGGCGTCACTTGTGAAAATTCTTATTCCCTTTACGTTTATTTTGCCTCAAAAGTCAGATGTAGTATTTACTGTGACAATGATCAATGAGAACCGGATATTTCATGCATGCATTGATTAACCAAAGTGCATTATTTCTGGATAAATTAAGGTACCAATTAGTTTATTCATTTCTTAATACTCAGCTACCACATTAAAAAACAGTTTTGCTATTTTTTAAGTAAAACTAATTCAGTTAATACAGATATCTTTACTGTAGACAATAAGACAGACAGAGAGATAGGCGGACGGATAAACAGATGAACTTAAACAAGAAACTTGATTGATTTTTGAGTGCTAGCTTTCTAGTGATTCTTTTCTTGCGGTTGTACAAATCGAATGTCCAACTCAGTTCGTTTTTTTACAAAGCCTTGGACCACATAGACAGGTCTTTGTAACCCACAATTCAATGATGGAATATCCAAAAATTACTTTAATAAGCTATAGGGCAAATACAAGATAATTTTTTAAAAAATCATAGGAGAACCATTGATAAAAATATCTTTGGGATGCAGCACAAAGCACAAAGTTCAAGCTGTAACTATATAAGCGTTTTTTTCAGTACTCCTAAATTCCACCACTCTTCCATGACATTCCATGAACTTAAACTAAACGATACACGACCCAAAATTTGAAAATGTCCTGAAAATAAATGGATCATGAAGCTGTTTTCAATGAAAAGATAATGTAATTTGCTTCATTTGCACAGATATCTTATTTGGTATGACTTTTCTTCACCAGTTAAGTTTTACTTGAGATGGATTTTGAAATGCTGAATTTCACTCCAGGCTTTCAATGTTTTCCAAATCTCACACGAACTCCGTTAAAGTGAATCCTAAGATCAAACTTTGTAAAATTCCAGCCGTGCACGTGAATTTACCAGAAAAAGTTCAAAACAGATACCTCAAATAAGTTTGCAGATAATCCGTTGATCCTCTCCCGTTCCTAATGTGGATGTAATTCGTTTGAATTAGTTTAAAGATTTCATTTATATTAAGAGACATTAAAATTTAACAATTTATTAGTGTTAACAACTACACCATCGACAAGTTATAATTATAGTTACACTAGTTGTTACGTTAGAACAGCTTTATAAGAATTAGATTAGTCACTCATTATTTAAGAGTATGATGATGATGAACAAAAGTGATGACAAATCACGTATGTACAAAGGTGAAAATGGAACGAGTCTAGTGAGACAATAGGGGCTCTTCCATGGTAAATTGCCATGAATACACGTTAGTTACTATCTTTTCCTATTTTTCAAAACTTTGCACACTATCATTAAATCTTCCAAGGGTAGGGGTCAGGTTATATTCTTTTGCTATTAGTACAGTATTAGCATTATTAGTTAATAGTTACATTGGTATTGGCAGTGTTTTTAGAGTTTGTAACAAGGGTGCATTCATGGCATTTCACCTTGGAGTATATGCCCTTCGAGGTTCGTGAAAGTGCTGACATTGCCTAAATTTTATTTTCCTCATTTTTCTATAAAATTTTGCCTCTCTGAGGCAAATTTTCCGGCGAAACCCTTCTAAAAGAAGCCCTGATCTGGGCCGGTTGTTCAAAGCCAGATTAGTACTAATCCTTGGCTAACTCTTAATAAAACCTATGGAGTTAACCCAGGATAAGTACTAATCGAGCTTTAACCGAGCCCAAAAGTTAAGGCAAATGATATATTTATCAATTTTGTTTTATACACAAATTGCTAGATATCATTTCAGTGTATTTAAGGAAATTTCCAAGTTAACAAACTCTCCACGTAACCATAAGGAGATGCAAATGATACAAGATTAATAGTATTTCATTGCAGATGAAAATAGGTGAAAGCAGATCCTATTGCCAATGATGATTATTGCAGTATTCTAGGAGCCTTAATACAATATCTGCTTTAGATACCATAATTATAAGAGACACGGGTGCAACAAATTGTGAGAACTTTCATGGTTCCATTTGTAGGGTTCCAGGTCATTGTAAACAATGGTAACTGAACTGAGTGGTGTGCCATTTGGTCAAAAATCATAAGAGTAATTTCAAAATCGCAGTGGTCCTCAACTGCAGTTTGCGTTACGAACATGATTTCAGACCAAAATTGCTCGACACAAAATTCAATTACTACTTAATTATATCAAAGTCATTCAGCTGTTCTATTCTTGTTGTCTTTCGGCTATTGTTGTTTTTTTGTCATCATGTGTCACCGTTGTTGCCAATGTCGTTACTGTTGCCATGGTTGTTTTTAATGTCATTAAAATTATCGTTGTCATTATTGATACTACTATTGTCATTGTTGTTGTCACTGTCGGTCTCCCTGTTATTTTTGTCAGTTATTTTTGTTGTCATTGTTGAAATTGTTGCAATAGTCAATGTTGTTAATGTTTATGTTATTGTTATCGTCACTGTCGTTGCCAATATTGTCATTGTTGTCACTGTCATTGCTGTATTCGTTGCCGTTGCTGTTACGTCGCTGTCTTTGTTGCCCTAATTGATTAAGATGTACGGATATACGATAACAAGTTAGTTAATGCCAACAGTACTCGCATGCCACACGCTGATTAACGAGTGGCAAAGGGAATTCCCTCACCTCCTCCGTCTCTTCATTCACATCCTCAAAAGGCGATACATGTTTGGGTGGTGTAGGTGAAGATGTTGCCATCACGTACGAGATGCGTCTTATGGGGCGTGGGGTGGAGACGTAACCCTCCCCTGCATATATCCTCCCTTCCGGGAACACCTGGTGAATGCATGAGTTCAGTATGATATGATGTGCATGGACTATGAGCTCGTTTAACCTCTAGATTGTTTCTTGTGCACCCTCCACAATATTGTCAATATATTGGACACCCTCCACAATATTGTCAATATATTGGACAGGTATAAGCATGCGTGACCTACCACTTACCTCAAGTCAAGTTAAAAGCAATAACACTTTTAGTTCTTAACCTGAGAAATTTTGAAGGTTCGAAAGTGCAGCAGAAAAAGAAAAGCTAAAATTCATTTGACATTTAGTTACAGTGTGACATTTTGATTGATATTCGTCAATCCAACAAATACTGGTGAGGTTTCACCGCTCTCCGTGGACAGGGACGTTAAGCCGTTGGCTTCGTCTTTCGACGTTCTAACAAGGGACTTAAAAGAACCCACGCATTCCTCGAAAAGAGTAGGATAATCCGGTGTTTTGTGTTAACTGAGGGCGTATAATTATGTCTCAGACAGAAATCATTGTGAGCCACAGCTAAGACCCTCAGGCCCGTAGGTAGGACTTTTGTTGGGGGGGGGGGGATGCAAATCTCGCAAACTCGGACTCTCAAAAGCCAAATTTATGGGACAAACACACTTATGGCCGTTTCTTTTAGTCGTCTTAAATTGCGGTAGCGCCAACTGTTACAAAAAACCTATTCGGGCTTCTTCATCCTCTGATTAAACCTCCGAATGCGGACCTTTTTGGGTCCGTACGCACCCCGCACACCCCCCTGCCTATGGGCCAGGACCCTTAACCACTGAACCATAGATCTGCTGTGAATAGGTTGCTGAAAAGCCCCGCGGTGAGCACCTGAAATGTATTTATATATGCATGTAAACTAAGTATGATAGAAGAACATAACTGAATAGATCGAGTAACGCTAGTAATTTTCATGATGTCATTTCAAGCGAAAAACTTAACTCGATATCAACGGACGGTTTTTCTCACTTTCAGAACTGAAAAAGTAAATGTATTTATAAAAACATATTATTTCAAGTGATCTTGTTATAATGAGGTGCTCCGTCCTTATTGGCCACCAGCTTGTGCACAGCTCGAGCTCTAAGAAAAATTGTAAAATATCACTTTGACTGAACAGTCAGTTGATTTAGCTTGTTGTCATTCATCAACTGTTTCAAACTTTGTAGGGGTTTCCAACTCACATTTCCAATTTCCCACACTGATTGAGAACATCACTGCTAACCAACCATTTCTATTCTTAAAAAAACAAACAAAGTGAATGGCCATCTTGCGCATTTTCGACAGCTGGTTAAAAGTTAGAGATTCTTTGGTTTTGCAGTATCGTCTCTAATCCAAGACAAGGGTTAACGCGTCCTTTCACTCCAAACAGTGCCAAAATGTGTTCACTTTCTAAAGTCTCAATACCTGTCTCAATACATTTCCCATAAAACAGATTACGAGAGTTTTGTATTTTATGTCGGAGAATTTGCGTTGTATGATCATTTCCTTTATTCTTACAACCAAATAATTTATTCTTATTAGAAGTAAAGAAGATAGATGTTGATAAGCTGGTCTGAGTTGGTAGGGTCAACAATCGTGAAATCCCTTACCTCCTCCTCCTCTGAACATTCCACTGTTCCCTCAACATTCTCATTTGCAGTGGAATTGTGGGATGCATCGTTTCCTGCTGGAGTTTGAACCATAACTGGCTGAAACAGTGTTGACGATAAAGCAGCAGCCAGGTGCGGCTTTTTTGATGCTGACCATAACTTCGGTCCAGAGAGACTATGGGTGTGTGTTGCTGCACCTGACTGTGTAGCCATGAGATACGAAATTCGTCGTGACGGTTGTTCACGATCTTGAGCATTCGGCACGCCATCTTTATTTGTTTCTGCTATGGCCATTTCACCTATTTCATTGGGATAAATTGAAAATGAAGATGTAATCTCTTGGTAACTTTGTTTTGATGGGATGACAAAGCTCGAGACCGTTGTCGGATTTGTCAACGCTTTAGTTGAAGAAGTTACATCAGATTTGGAGTTTGTTGTAGCAAAAGGTCTGGGAGTTTCTTGACTAACATTAAATTTTTGCACCGGTATACTCTCAAGCAGTGTTGATCCAACTGTTGTCGATTTAAAACTATGATTCTGTGGGGATCTTTGTTGGTGAATGCGAGATTCTAAAGTCTTTGACAGAAATGAAGCCGTATCTTTCATTCCAGGTCTGTGAGTCGCCACCGGCTGTCTCGAACCAGTATCCGCGTTTGTGGTTACATTGCTTGTAGATAAACTGTCCGAAGCCCTAGGTGCCGATAAGACAAAAGGTGGAATAACTTTAGAAGTGTTTGCATTAAGATCAAGCTGCACGGTTGCCATTTCACCTCCTGACTGAAATCGTGGATCAGAATTCTGGTTCACTGCAATTGTTGCTTCGGTTTTACACTTAATTCCCTCTCTTACACCAAACCTTTCTCGGAAGCCTTCCATTTCAACTGTAGGAAGTGAATGCGACCTTGCCTTCGTTCTGGCAGTATCAATGACTTGAAGCTTATCTCCCCGCACTGCTGAACCCGGCTCAACATGCAGTGCGATGGGTTTGCCTGTGTGATCAGTAGCAGCAAAGAAATATGATCCATCAAGTGGACCTACATTTGAATGATGTTCTAAATTGCTGTCTCCCTTTGAACATTTTTCTTCAACAGCTTCAAAGCTGTCCGTTGATGTTACAACAAATGCCCTATTCTCTCTGCGTGCTTCACGGTCAATAGAATTCCTCCTTGTAACACCTGCTGAAGTCATAAGATTCCCACCCTTAACATTATCTTCAGGACCTTTTCTATCCGACAAAGTAGTTTCTGATAACTTCAAATATACGGCACTGTTCTGTTTAGGTGATTCCATTCCTTGATTGGTGTTAAAAGTGATAGTAGATGTCACACGGTTTTGGCCATCACTGGATGGCAAAGTAGTGATGGACACTGACGTACTAGTTGGAATCACTGATACAGTGGGAGTTACCTAGAAAAAAAAAATAAGAACATTAATTGTAGACAACTGTAGATTTTCGCGCTCAAGTTGAATAAACAAAATTAGAGCCTCCGTAATCATCCCTGAGTGGTGTAGCATGCCTTCCTACTCGACTTAAATTATGATACTATCGCGCTTTTAAACAACACTCAAGTGTTTATTGTGCAAATTAAATATTTTCTGGATTTACACATGTGACACCACGTAAGGAAGCAGAGTCGGATTGTATGAGGCACAACATTGTCTTTAACGCGTTTCATGGTTCACTTCTCCCCTGGATTCACCCAAGTGACACCACGTAAGGAAAGCAGAGTCGCAGTGCATGAGGCACATCATCTTGTAACAAATTACGTGATGTCAGAAGTGGGATTTATTTCTCCCCTTAGTTCAAACTCCTGACACCGCGTAGGGAAGCAAAATCATATTGTATAAGGCACAATACTATCTTGTAATAAATTACATGGAGTCAGAAGTCGGATTTGTCACGAACATTCCAGGAATTACAGGAGGATTACCAACCCTTCTTAACTTAAATAGTTAGTTCACTGAAGATGTTGATGGTACAAAACTTAAGACGATAAATAATGTCGATGGTGCAATGATGATCAGTGGTAATGTTGATGAAGATGATGATGACGGCACTGGCGATGAAGATCGTGACAACATTTTGACGATGAACATGATGATGGTGGTGGTGGTGGTCATGCATGGTGATGATACTGCAATCACTTACTGTCTGCAAAACACAGTCTTCTTTTGGAATGATCCCCAATTCCAGCATGTCTTTACTGCAACACAAAAATTATAACAGAATGACAAATTTTTTCGATCCTTAATCTTTTTATTCCTGCCAAATGACGTTGTTAAATCAAAAAATTTTCAAAATGAGAAGTAGGACACAACTAATTTTGGCACTAGCTGATACAACCCAATTGACTGGCCACTTGTTTTCTCTTTACGATTTCGGTGTTGTTCATACGAGCTTGATAATTTAGATTAAAAAAACGTGAATATTTATTTTACAAAAAAAAGTAAAAAAAGGAAGCAGAACAAGATATATGCTGGTACTTTACCTTTTCTGGATCATCTGTATAATTTGTCCATAAGATTGCCCCAACACTGGTCGGCCATTGACTGAAATTATTTGGTCACCTATGGTATAACACACATTTCTCTATCTATGAGTTGAACCAACCTTATCATAAAAATTTAATTTCAGCTTAAAAGCAACATCAAACTTAACTAGTCATGCACAGTTTTGCTTACTCTCCATCTCTACTTTTTGGTTCTTCAAGTGGAGTGTCCCTCAAGAATAATCATATGTTGGACTGAAACCCCCAGCACCTCTCAAATGCTAACCCAAATATCGGCCAGAAACAAACCTGTTGAGAGACCAGCTTTGTCAGCTGGCCCGCTTGGTGCAACCTGCCGCACAAACACTGTGTCCAGAGGATCAGAATGGCCATTGTTTTGACTTGTTTCATGATTTCCACCATTAATTCGAGGAATTGATGCTCTCTGAAAAAAAACAGGGAAAATAGTAAAGGAAATAGATTATAAAAGTGATGGACTTGGATTCTAAACACACAAACAGCATTACATGTAGGTTCTCTCATGATCTCCATTATCTTCTTTGTATACACAAAAAATGCCCTAGATGCTCTTGCAATCCCCAAATCTCCCCCCTCAAAAGCACACCTGTGACCCATAATACATGTACCTAAAAAGACCTAAAACCCTCCCTCTTTGTGCTTGCCTTCGCCTCGCACATACACCCACTACTATTGTTGGTGCTCTAATAAATAATCGCTAAGTAAAAACAGAGCTCTTACCTCTCCTCCTTTCTTCACTACCTCTGGTGGATAGACAACAAAATGGCGCAGTGTAAATCCAAACCCATTGCCTTCCCGCTCCAATGTTACTGGCTTGATATTGGCTGTGGCTGACTGTCCGGACGGTCCATTGACACTTGGTAACATCAACTGCACTGTCTGCAAACATAACTAACATGTATAATGTACTCTACAGGGTCTGAACCATAAAAGTTAAGTACAAAGGCCATTTCGTGTGCACCCATACCTTTTCATTGTTTTTTTTTTGCCATACCTATTTAATTTCCTGTCTTATGATCAATTAGGCCAAAAACTTAAGATCGGAGGGCGGAATAAAAACAAAAATAAAAGTCTAAGAATATGCCATACATAACAAAACATGGTACAATACCATTACTGACAATAATGATCAAGCCTTTATAAAATAATTCATGTACACATTTTTAAAGTCATGATGCAGATGATTAAAAGTTTACATGTAAAAGTGGTGGCTTACAGTACAGATCATGAACTGCAGATGTACACATACATGTACTACCCGCTTACAGCCTTCCCTTATTTTTAATTTTTAATGGATTTTGGATTTAACATTTTTTTGTTTTTGAAAATCTGAGTTCAGCAGGTTCATACAATAGGAGGCCTTACCAAAATATTATCTTTTGCCAAAAGGGTTGAAATAGCAACCCCTGAACTTGCCCAGTATTTAATTATAAGCTATCCATAAATTATTAGAAAAGGGGAGATTATTAAAAACGGGCTGGCAGCCAAAGGGGGAGTCATTATTTTTCTTCTGAAATGCCACACAGCTTTAGTGAATACAATAGGTTTGATACAGTCGTGGGTGCAAAATTTACGATTTTCAAACTGAAATGTTAGTAACTTAAACCAACAAAGATATACTATAACAAGTAAAAAGCATTACATAAGGTGATGATCTTATAACCAATGTTCAGAAAGTCATACATAACTACTAGGATTAGAGTTATATCTTCAGGCTAAGGTAAAAAAATCTTACATATAGTAATGTAAATCACAATTATTATTGACACATGACACCACACTCTGACCTTGCTATAAATAAGTTACATTTTTTCGCCAAGCAAATATGCTAGGTAGGGCCATTTTGTTATAACTTTATCATTTTGCTACTTGACCTTTGCAATTTTAAAAATAGATTTGGGGCAAATAAATATACCTGCTACTGATAAAAATGATCACCAATGATATTATTAGTCTATAATAATGGTAAAAAAAAACTTTCAGACATGAATTTGCTATAGCTTACACCTATTGATGTACATTTTATCAAGCAAATACAATAAAACCTTTGTGTTGTAACTGCTACAAATATACTATTTACCTTGAAATATACTCAACTAAACAACCACATACATAATTTATTTCCTCACAACTAAATATTAATTATGTTCAGATATAGCAGTCAGTGGATACAACTTACAACTAATATTTATAAAATCAAACATAGTGAGCTGTTTTCCAACCTTACTAGTACATAGATTATGTACAAATGCAGCAAGGAGTTGCTGTTACTAAATCAAAATCACTGTCTTAGAATTCCAACTACAAACTTGTATATATGTACATATATACAATACTGTATGCAACACAAGATCAAATTAAAGTCTACAGTGTCATCTTATTCTGGAGATCTGAAACAATTAGTTAATTAAAGTTTTGTTCTGCCACTGCTATGTAGTTAAAAATAGCAATACCAAAAGATAACATAATGCTTTAAGAATTCTTATCAGAAAATATTTTGTCTGGCTTCTCAATTTTTCTGTAAGATTACAAACTGTAGACTGTATGGAAAACTGAAAGCTGTGATATTCTTAGAACATTTTCCTAGGAAACTAGAGCCAATTATTATGACACCAGAATCACACCTTTCTTAAAATAGATTTAAGCAGATTGAAGTAAACTTATGCTAAAACAATGGGATTATACCCTATACTGTGATCTACTTGGCAGTATAACAGAAAGTGCACATCCTTCTCTGCTGGCTAACTAAAGGTGTTTGATAATCTGAACTGAAGTATCACAATAAGTAATAGAAGTCTAAGAACATTTTCTAGTAGTCTGCGCACTATATATGACGAATATCATTCACACAGTTAGGAACAGCAATTAACATTTCTAATATAATCATTCAAGGATTTTTCAATTTACTAGCAGTCATATTTTTAACCACTTGACCACTAACTGTACAAATTTTTATTTGGAATGACCAACAGTGTACTAGATTTCTGTGCACAGAGCCCAGCTTGTTATTAACTTGACCAACATATTGTGAACAACTCAACAGCCAAGAGAAAACCAAGGCTGCACATGTGTACAAAACAGTAACACAATATCTGTGCAGAAATGACTCCACAGTAATGTCATATTTAAGAACTATCGGAACAGCCAAAAGAACTGAGGTCTAAAGACAAGGATTTCATGAAATAAATGGGGTTATAAATAACAAGTTTTACCTTCTAAAATGGATGACAGAGCCTCTCATCCAGATGAAAGCTTGCACTATATAGCCTACTTTAGGCATGCCTGCAATCCAGTGGTACTTATTCAAGAATCTCAGTTATTTCAAATATCAGATTAAGTTCTCATTTGGGGGAAATTAGAATATAATGACCTATGTTCCCACTGAGTGCCTCCACTTATTATTTACTCAAAGTGGAGAACTCAAATGTGTTACTCTCATAATTATTTCTGGGCTAAACATACAATTGTGTATATTGTTATTTCTACTATAAAAAGAAAAATAAATTCAAGAGAAACACACAGTCAGTGATTCTAACCTGTAATGCTTGTTATTGTGAATGTGCCAAACCAATTACATGTAGACAACTACATATTAATAATGATACATCCATTCTGACCATAAGTTTACACAAGCTGTAACCTTTTCAAAAATATTACTTAAATTTACTCTGAAACACTTACAAATTTGAGTCTAAACCTAGCCTGTCCGGTGGGTCTTGATGGGTATCAATGAAAATGCAAAGTCCACCAAGCAATGGATTTTTGCTCCATCTCAACTAACTCACCCTGAAGAAAGTCTTCCCAAAACCACATGTTGCCATCATTTGTAATAATAAGTACTCAGCGTAAAACTTTATTACAGCATACTGGCCTTGTACATGGTATACAACTTCACACCTCAAAGTGCATCATTTGGGATTGTTCAGGTGCTCTTGCAATCAGATGACCAGATTTCAGTTTTTAGGTGCACCACCCCAACTGCAGTGGCTTGTCACACCACCTTACTTTTGGTCGCACATCTGAAACAGCTAAAAGTGTTTTCAAAGGCCAATAAACAGTGTCCATTTCTGAACAGCTTTAATGTACTTTCTTTATATGTTCAGCATTTTAACAGATCACAGTCATATACCTGCCAACTTTTTCTGTGATAAAGGCGTGAGATTTTTATCCTGGGACTGTCGAGATTTTTCGAAAGCGACACGAACATTTGTGAAGATTCCTGAAGACATTCAAAAACTTCCGAAGACGTCCGAAAACTTCCGAAGACGTTGGAGGTCTTCCAAAGACGAAGTTATCAAAAAAATGCTTTGCCTTTAGCCACATGCGGCGAACACATTTCCCAGTACCAATCTTAGGACATGTATAAGCGCGACCTCGCTCCCAGTGCGACCTCATTCCCAGTGCTTTTCACTTCAAAAATCAGAGATTGTGAGGAAAATATCATCATTTATTCGTTTTACACATAGTTTTCACTTCTTACATCGGTCTGAGTTTACATATTTTTGGAAATTGTGTCAAGCAAGGCGACAACACATCACATTTATCAATCAGGTGTGAGAATTTGGGCCGCAAGCATGAGCCGGCGTGAGATCGAAGTTTTCAACCAGCAGGCGTGAGACTCACGCCTAAGGCACGAGACTCGTGCCTAAGGCATGAGAGTTGGCAGGTATACAGTCATATCAACTTTGTAGACTCTTTCATAGGGTACTGTACCTTCTGTAAGTTGATCTTTTTTTGGCAATAGAAAATAATGCAGTTAAATAACCATGACACACATTGGCAGAGTGGTTTCTCAGTGAGCTGTTTTGTTGCCTTCCAAACATTTAAACTGGCTAGCTGTCTCATGGATAGCCATTTTATGTTCTCTTAATTACAGCCAGTGCAAAGTATGCATTTCCCCTGCAATTTTGGAAATACTTTGTTGTACGACTGGTTTTGTCCTACAACTGGCTTTGTTGTATGACTGAAATGTCTGAGAAATATAGACTGTTGTTTTACCTAAAAAAATAAAAATTGAAAATATTATGTTTTCCTTCCTAATGATGTCTTGCTGCTTCAAAAGAAAACTGCAAAATTTAGTTCCCAGCAGAAATTTCAGCCATTTAGGGCCACAAAAAATTGTTTCTGCAAACTTCAGAAAAATCACCAATCCACAAAATAAGTCCTGCAAAAACTTCATGCTACACAGTAGTATATATATTGTTAAATACAATACATATTGTACTTCATTTTATACTGTATGTATTATTGAAATATTAATATTTTACTACTTATAAACAAATTTAACTCTCTTATAAAGCTGACTGATCAACTTTTACCCTTCACTTTTTTTCAGCAATATTTAATATAAAGTATTTTGTAACTTGATGCCAAGAATTCGAATGGAATTTTTGCAACCCCAACTGATTTTCTTTTAGGCTACCATTGTTTTGTGCAATAACATAAATAATGATAATTAAGAAAAACAGAAAAAGTTGTATGATGAAGAAAAGGCCACATCCATGCTAGAATGATGCTTCTTTCTTCCACACAACAACAAACTAAACTAACTGCAACTTGTTATTAGTTTTTTGTAATAAACTTGGCCTTCACAATTATGGAAACTGAGCTCAGAATTGAGAATTCTAAGACAAACACTTTTAATAAAAGAAAACTTTTTATGAACTCAGGTTCAGAATTAGAGATAAAAAAAATTATCATATAGTTTCAGTAACAACAGTCATATTTCTTGTCCATATAAGGATTCTCAATTCAACAAAGAACCACACAATTAAACTGAAAAGGCAATTATATTAATTTCTAAAAGAAAGGTCTATTTTGAGCATTTCAGATGACCTTAGTGCAATGATCCATGAAACCTAAAGATTATTCCTTCTTTTCAGTGAGCATCTGAGACACTTTTGTGGTCTTCAAAACAGCACAATAATGCACATGCCCTCAGGGTCACAATATATCATGGCAACCAATCTAAACTGTACAATTGTGGCTTGTCTCTTTCATCACCAAATATTTAGTGCCTGACCTTGAAAAGTTCATGCACTCCAGTGTTTGAAAAATACAATTAATTTGTTTTGCTTTTTACTCCAACAAGTATTATGAAAATATTGGACAGGTCTTTTGAGCCTAACCTCTATATTAACTGTGAACCAGACAGTTATGTCACTCAAAAACAACATCAAAAATATTGTTTTTGTAAAATGGGTCACCTTACATGGCACAGAAATAGTGTCTTTTAATTACAGTATTTAGAGTTGGTATTTGAAAAGAAGTGATTAGAAATGCCTGCAAACCTTGCAATTTTACTTTCCAATTTCAGCTGTCAAACAGCACCTGATAGCAGATGTTACAAGGTAACAAATTAACAACTGTTTCATAAGTTACTCCTTATTTAGTAAAAATTAATCAGAAATCATCTGTTGGCTGATAACTTATTGTTGGGGGATTAGTACAGTCTAAGATATTGATCTAATGAAAAATTGTTGATTATAACGTATTTTAAAATAACCAAGCAGCCAATATCATTATCATCCCAGTTCTGTTTAAGACAAAAAAGATAACCATTAAATGGCATGATACATAAAGATACCCAATAGCAACTTTAAGGGTACATGTTTATAAATCTACAATATATAATATATAGTTTTTGTGTCTGAAGGAAACATGACACCGTTCTGAGCTCAAATTATAAGTTGGATAACTAAACTTGACATCGAAAAGACTACAGAGGAGAATCCATTCAGTATAACTATTCGCTTAACACACTTGGTGTTGAGGTTTCTTTGGATATGCTGCGTTCTTAAATAAGTTTTGAGTTACATTAGTTTCTTGGGTACTACAATTATCACTATACATCAAATTTATTACTGTTTCTAAAATAAATACTAATGACTGTTACTAGATAGTCTGTGCCTTTTATGACAGGGTACATTTAATACTGACCCAAACAATTTACTAGTGACAAATAATGGTTATCAAACTAAAGTGGTTTCAATCTACAAATTGGCCCAAGTGAGCCTTTTAGTTAACCCTAGCTGGCCTGGGAAGGGCAGAATAATGCCCCAACAATATATTCTAATGGTAATGTTTGTTGACAAGATATCCTCTTGATTTTTCCAGACCTGTGTTTTATTCATGGACAGTATATCATAGTACTGTAATTTATACACTAAGGTGACCATCTAGCATATGAAACCAGTTCTCAACTGGAAACCAGTGTTCAACCAAGGTCAAATATTTATTAATATATAATCTACACTTAAGCCTACATTTATTTTGAAGGTTAAAATTGTAATTGGCATTCAACAACAGTTATTAAAATATTTATTATATGTAATCCGTATTAAGCCTAGGCAAAAACATTTCCAACCTACATGTAGGTTAAATCTATATAAATATTATGTATAATTTATATGACTTTTTGTATACATATACAAAGTGCGTTAACAGGAAAGGGGTCTCATGTAGTACACTGGAGAGACAAAAAATTACCTTCTTGTAAAACTTCATTTAGAGCTCTGACTCTTACAGTTTGTGTCTCGTAATATTGCTTTACATTTTGATGACTAATGAAGCATTTGTGATTCAGTATTTGGTGTATTGCTTTAATTCTATTCAATATCTGTCACAAAGTAGTAATTTCTGATGCACTTTGTTTTATTTTCTAGCATCATTAATTTTTTTGAAATTTTTTCACCTTCAACAAAACAGTTTGCAGCATCACTAATTAACCTAACACCTCGATCACGCAATTTTCAAAGCAAAAAGAAAAGTAAAGATAAGTTGCAGCTAAGATCCTCATTCTCCACAGAAGATATAATGAAATCTGTCCACAGAAAAAGAGGGAGAGCAGATTTCAGTTAGTTTTGATCATTCTGTTGTAAACACATGCACCTGCTCCTGCACTGCCACAGCAAACTGATTTAGTATGTGTCTGCCAAGAGGATTATTCAAACTGGTCATTATCAGTCAGCTCAGTGGCATTTTTTAAGTCCAAGAAAGAAGGGGGGAAGTAAAATGGGGCTAGGGTTAGGACAATTACTGCAAAAGCCACCTTGAGTTCTTAAAAAATTCAAAAATCCACTAAACTGCCATTCGTCGGCTTCAGTTTAGTGAAAACCTTACTTAAATGTGTTAAAAGGCAGTTCAGAATTACAAACATTTGAAAATAGGTACTAATAATTACCACAACATAATAAAATTATGATTTACTTGTAATTGTTCTACTGCTAATCTCCATGGGTTTTGCCTATACTTTCAAAGAAAATCAAAAACTAAGATATTTATTCCAATAGAAGGAACACAACTATTACTATATCATGTTAATTTCTAAAGTATTGAATGTGAAGAATTTAAAACTCTAATTATGTGACCATTCAACTATAAATAACTGATACTTGAATGATAGGTTTTGAAATTCTTCAGACAAATTTTAGTTAACATTAACCTAGTAATAAGTCTTATCTGACAATACACTTCCACTCTAAATAAATATATAGCAGCATTTGCTTAATTCATGCCATTTCTTTTTGAGGAGCCAACTACATTAATTAGCAAGTATGTAGACAAAGAAATTGAAGCATCAAAATTTTAAACTGCTGACAGTATATAAAACTCCCAAGTTTTCATAATAGTCAATTTTATATCCTAAAACTTGTCTGTTCGAACAGATCGAACATGTCAAACAATATTAATGCTGGCCCAACATTGTTAGATGACATTTGAAGAGAAGATTGAACCAATCAAACACATCCAATAAAGTGTTCAAATAAATCCAACATGTTGCATTCAACCTTGTTGGGTGATGTTGGACCAACATGTTAGATCCGATTTTACGGTTCACTATATGAATACCTAATTGGCAATCAGTCAGTAGCACTGACAATCTTTGAGTTAGGCTTTAAATATAATTCCCAAGTTCTAGGAGATCAAAAACTTCCAGGTTAAGTTGCATACTCGTGAGTGTTTCCTAAGAGGATAAGAACCTATCTGAGCAAAACAAGTTTACCTTTATGTCTAGTTGCAAACTGATCTAATGAAGAGGAAAATTTATAAAATTAAACTAAATTTAAAATCAATAAATAAATAGTTATTATTTAATATTGTTTTAAAATAACATACAAAGTCATTGTAAACCTTTAAGATGAAAAAGATATCCATGACCAAATACATCAGCAAAAACAATACCACTGCCCATGTTGGGCTGAAGTAGTTATTTATGGTCTATACAAGATCTCAAGTCATTATTTCCAACAGAAAAATATATCACCTGACATTTTATGTTTTTTCATGTCCAAAGTACTTGAAAATGAAAACCACAAAACCACTTCACCTTGAAATTTCAACACCAAAATTGGTTTAAACAAAAGAACCAGACAACTGTAAAATTACTATGGTACACACTGCTTGTTCGGGCACTTTGGGTCAGACATTATTTACACAAGCAGTAAGTGAGCAAAAATATAATTTACTGACTGATCAAACAATTTCATTTCAAATAGATCAACGCCACAGTGACATGAAACAAACAGTACAAGTTTCAATTGTATAAGACTTGTTTGAGAAGCATACATGTTGCTGGAATATTAAGACTTTCAAGCAAAAACTACAGAGTTAGCATGATTGTTGCTGCATTTCGACATACAATTGTACAGTTTAGCTACAACGTAGCTGACACAACCGTTTACACCCCAAAGCCGACGACTTTGAACCGCTTCGTTTGGCTTAATTATGACAGTAAAATACACAAACATTGTGTCACGATTAAACTGTCATATTCCTTGCTTTCATGCAAAATGTAACCACAAGTCGTTTGTATCGCTGACAATAAGTACAAGATATATGTTATTACACCAATGCATGTCCAGATTCACGCAACTAAAAAACACATGCATCTTTCCGGTGGTGTCATCGCCCTGACCAAAAGGTATAAACGCGCTGTCCAGTTCTTTCCTTCGCAAATTAATCTTGATAGTTTCGCCTTGACAGTCTGCACTAATGGCTGCAGGCTGATATGATATGCTTGTCTGTGATCTGAGGCTAAATACTTCTTACAATTATTTCATCTAAAATAAATATCTCGAAGGAATCGAAATAATACATGCTGTGGAAAACGAGTACAATTCAAGTTTACAAAAATCACTGAATCAAAGAGAGCTTAACTGGCGAGAAGAGCGATAAACACCCCCTGATTTGAAAATAAAACTTATCAGTCCTCGTTTCGATCCGTTGGATTTATCAGACAGTTTCCATGAAAGCAACAGCAGAGATTTCGAAACAAGCGGATCAAATTGTGCAGCCACTAAATTAATTTACGATTGCGTGAGCCGATATCATTCCAATTCCAAAAATAAAGCAGCATTCTGGTAACCTGTCGAGTTCCCAAAGTTCAACTGCCATTACATCTGACACGATACACACCAAAACGAAAAACAATAACAGTTAGTCCACCTTTCTCTCGTATGAGCAAGATCGGGTGTCATTAAACATACACAAATTCACTCTCGTTTTCCGTCATTATCTCATCAGCTTCGAGCAAAATACGTATATAAAAATGCCTACACGGAGAATGAGCTCTTGTTTCAACCCGTCGAGTTCGAGTGAGCGAACAGATTTTTCCAATATCGCAGTGAGTGTTCTTTATTTCGCGGCTCGCTTGCTGCGAGGTCTTGCTTCAACTGCTCCGTCCCAAACTCGGAGTAGCGAGCACCCGAAACTAAATTTTAAATCAACATAAATCAGAAACTTACCTCTGATATTCCTTTACTAGCAGCCATAAATTCTCCACTAACGACTTGTCTTTGTCGAATTTAACCCATCATGCAGACGAATATGCATTAGTCTGGCTCGGAGTGTTAAATTCTTCTTTGGCTTCAGTAGTATCAAAGCTTGGTGTATGTAGCAGCACTCAAGTTTTAACCATCACCAACAATCACATCCAATAATTCATTCAGTTGCAATATATTACCGTTCTTTCCAACGATAAACGCATTCAGAAGAATAAACGACGAATTCCTTCTAAAATGGGAGGGATTTAAACGTTGCAGCAATTTCCCATAATCAGAGATCTATCACATAGCATTCTCGACGTGCGTACATCGCTGACATCACATTCAATCAGGATAATTCTGTTGAACGTCTGAAAATCGCCTTATTAACACCAATCGCACTATCTCATGCCCCTAATTTCATAGTAACTTTAAATAAACAGCCGATTGATTTGTCTCGTGGAACAGAAAAGGTCTTCCTTGCTTTGTTTGGCGCGAGTATGATTCAATTCACCGCACGACTTCCGATGTGCTTAAGTGTCCGGAGTTAGAGTAGTATGCTTGAAAACAACATTCCTGAGTGTAAATACCAGAATATCTTCCCCCCACTGTTGCCTCCACAGACAGCCTACCACACTGTGTCTCACAATTGCTTCAAACAATATCTTCTGTGAAATCAGAATATGCTATTTGGCTTTGAATATCAGAGATCTGCCTCCGTCAACTGTCGGATGTGTTCAGTCAGTTTTCGAACGCGAGCAGCTACATGTCACGTGACCACACATTCCGTTCGAGCTCCTTGACTTGGAAATGAGGCAAGAGAAGAAAGCTGTCACGCATTCTGACAACAATCTCAGTGGCGGTGTAACGTTGTATGTCTAAAACCAAAACGATTTTAAAAGACTTTTAATCACCACTATATAGCTATCAGTAACACAAAAAGGATAAAATCAAGTTCTGTTAGTTGAGGGGCAAAGGAGCATCAGCTGGGATGGGCCTGGAATCAGGAGAAAACGCCTGAATGTCAAATACAACAAAAAGCCACTTCCTATCCAATTCCGACAATGCTCCTCAAGCCAAAAGGCAAAAATGAAACTAAGTTATTGTAAACACCAATCATAGTTTGCTAGATGCCTTTTTAATTCCGAGCTATCAAGGGCCTAATCAAATCGCTTAGAAAGTTGTTACTTATGTAAAAATTGTGTTTCGCTTTAACTTTTTCAGACTTTGCAAAACGGATTTTGGAGTGTCCGGTGACTCTTTTTCCGATGATGAAATGTTGGTGCAATGTCCACTCGTCGTTCAAAAGGATATCCACAAATAGCTAAAACTCTTTGTGTTCAGCAATGCGCTTCCTTATCAGTTTGTACCAACGTTTCGCTAAGCCGTGAGGCATTTGGCTGAAGTGTCTGGCCATAAACGGTGGCTGGCAGAGAGCGATGATTGGCTCACTGGAGCCCGATTCTTGAAATTCAGTTGTTGCGTGACTCGGATTTTCTGCGGGCATTTCGCGTTGTTGACCTTTGTCAGTCAAGTTGAGCTAATTTTACGAGTCGATTTCGACCGAACTTTCCGGAGACAATTTTCAGCGCCACGCTCGTGTAGAGCAGTAGTAGGGCAAAGAGCGTCTGTTAATTTTTTTTTCGTATGAAAAGTTCGAGACGGAGTCTATTAAAATGCCACATTTAGTGATCACGCTAATCGCATCACTTCAGAGTAAATTTTTTTTTTGTCCAGGCCCCGCTTAACGCGACAAGGTAAAATGGTTTTTATCGGGACAAACATTTCCCATGCAGTTGAAAGGCTCAGCTCGCTAGCTGGATTGACCTGCCTCTCATAGATAGAAAAAGTATTAACTTTTCCGGCTGAACTGTTCATAAAAGATTATGGGTAACTGCTTATCTCACTGTGTGTCGATTAAAATACGAAGCGTGAGGGAAACGGATCGCGGACCAACCTGCTTACCAGCATATGATCAGGCCGTCCTCAAGCTTTCTCCGCACGAGCACATTTTGTGCATGTGACACAATTTTTTCTCGTATTCTTCAGGGCCGTAGCCAGTATGAGGCAAACCGAGGCACTTGCCTCAGTCATATTTTTTCAAGGACAATATCAAGTAAACATTACAAACATATAAATAAAAGAACCAACTGAAAAATTATTTAAAAAAACAAATATTAATACAATAAGGTTTTATGTTCAATGAAAACGCGTATCAGTGAGGCAGTAGGTTAGACTGAATTTCAGGTGCGAAACACTTGAGTGCGAAAAAGACGGCTGAAAACACGGAAATGCACGCTAAGCAGACAGCGGCTTCTCGGAGACTCGTTAATTTCACATGTTCTTTGTCACGATCCGCCGACATGGCTTACTGGTAGCTACGCGCCTGGATCTGAAACCGAATTCTTGTTGAATAATCCGTGATTAAAGAGTTGTGTTTAAATATAGTCATGAGTTAACACCCTAAATACCTGGAAAGCTTAAGAAAACTTTTAAGTGAATGTTGCCTCAGTCATAACATTTTTCTGGCTACGGCCCTGTTCTTGGAAAACCCGGACATTGCTAAAACCTGGAACGGAGAACAGGGTACGGTCAATATTTACAATATCCCCCAGCCTTCGAAGAACTTGTAGATTCTCACACCTTCAAACTCATATTGACCGCTCCCCGACTCATATTGACCGTTCCCCGACTCATATTGACCGTTCCCTTTTTAAGTAACGTCCCTTGGAAAACTGGCGAAAAAAAAATGTGTCGCATTGATCGACTGGCAGTGTGCATCTCGTCAAAACCGTTTTGCCGGCAGTAGCTTGGTAGCTTCTATTTTTGATTATTTATTTTTTGAACTATTTAAAAAGGGCTAAAAGCCAAGGACGTGATCCAGGGCGGGATACGTGAGCTTGCTACGTGCTTCTTTGAAAGGCATGTTGTCGGCAACTGAAAAAAGAGCGCCACGAAAAACGTGTCACAGAAAGTGTACATGCTCCTGCGGACGGGATTTCCCTTCTTGTGGGAAGGGATACCATAAATTATAAAGTTCTATAATTTCATTAACTGATGTATTTATCTATTTATCTATGTATTTATCTATTTATTTATTTGTTTTAGTTGCTTAATAAAAAATCTGGAAAAAAACACAACTTTTCCAACACCTCGTAGGAGCCCTTGTCAGCTCAAAAGCCAACTTTTGAAGACAAGCCTGTTTCGGACAATCGTATAAAAATACGGAAATTGAGGACATACATACATTGGCTCATCAAAGTAATGGGTAATATACCCTTGTTTACTCTCATCCAACTCTCGACAACACAGATTCCTCGTGTTACAGGTAAGTCAGTTGCTTTATTCTTTATCCACAGTTCTGGATGTAAACCGTAAAATTAAGTCAAAATTCCCATAACCTATGGAAATTATGGTCTATATACTCGTACTCGATGCCATGCATCTTAACAGTTGAGCAACAACACTCGTTCATAGTATGGGGATTCGGGACTCCTGCAGTTTTGCCCTGCACGAAAAATTTCGATGTTTTGGATGGTCCAGTACTTGCTCCGTTTTTTTCTTTGCAGTTCCCCGAAGTGAAGAAAAGAAGGATGAAAAAACGGGGCTAGAATTGAACGGTTTTTTGGACATCAAGATAATTTTTCATTATCCGCCTATAAAAAATCAAACAGCAAACCCCAAATGGACAACTATTAAGATAACAAAATGACTTTGAAATGCAGCTGAGAATAAACAAGACTTCAGATTGTATGTATGTGGGTTCAGTTTGACTTTCTTTGCTCAAGGCGCAGATGTTGCGTCGAGCTGTTAAGCCTGGTTCACAAGTTGTGGAATAAGAATAAGCACAAGATCAAGGAAAAGTGCAAGAAACATACACGAAGGAAAAGAAACATTTCCTTTTTTTCTTGTGCATGCGCCTATCCTTATTTCGCTTCTTTCTCTAATATAGTCTAACTACTCTGTTGTCGTCACCAGTCCACTTTGCGCGTGCGTGTTTTCTGTTATCGGCCCTTCTTTGTGGTTGTTCTTTTGCTTGTGTCTTCCCATAGTTACTATGGTCTTCCTCACAAGAATAAACCAGAGTTTAACACAGGAAACATAATAACAGAAACTGTTCTAAATCTTACGTGAATAAAACTCTCTAAGGGCTATGCTTTTCCAAGATAAAATTTTAACTTATATTAAAATATCTGTTTCTGAACAAATGCGTCTTAACTGCAGATTTAATTAAAACTGTAAATAGAATTAGAATTTTTATGGCCAGGGGTAAGTATAGAACAAAGAGTTACAAAGTTGAGCTGCCGCATTTAATTAGAAAGATTTTTGTCCATTTCTCCAGATGCAAGAGTTCGAATAAAACTAGTTCGGTGAACCTGAATTCATTTTGTGGAATTAATATTTTGGTCGGTCTGCAACCATTTACACGTGTAGACAGTCCACAGTGTAGCACTATAGAAATATTTAGTCGGCAGAAAAATTGGCGATTCTGGCATAAGTTTCGGAAACTGATTTTAAAATCTCTGAACCGCTGCATAATTAACAATAATTTTGAAAATAAAGAACAACGGGAAACTGAAAGCCACATCACTAATGGGCTGGCCTAATAGTATAAGTAAGCAGTGATAAATCCCACTTAAACCTCAAACAAGCTGTGTCCACCTCGGTATGTCAATACGGAGTATTGCATAGTTCACAGTCGGGTCAGGCACCAAAAATATAACAGACACTATGTTTTGGCTGAATATACGGGCCTCTTCAATGACGTCATGTAAGCCCAGGTTACAAGGTATGACTGATCATGTTGACAAGATGGCGGACAGAGATTGTTGTTTTCGTGGTTCAAGTTTACATGCATGTTTCGTTGCAACACGAGACAAAAATTAAGAGGTATAGCGACAATGTACAAGGTTATTTTTTACTAAACAAAATAAGAACATTTTGTTTTTCTGCTTCCAGGCTGCACCCGGATACAACACTTTTTGGTGAGGTATGCACAAAATGTTTAAACTATCACCATGTTGGATGTTCCTGCCGAACGGAACTCCGCAGTATAAACGTTCATATGCTTTCGGTTAACAATCAAAATAGATCTTTGGTTTAATAGAGAAATAACCTTTGGTTCTGGTTTCTAATCTCTACTTCTCAGTTGTTCCAGATTTCCATAATAATAGTTGCACACTGATGCATGCATCATCCCCCCCTCCCCCCGGGGCAGACAATTTTCGCTGGCAAATGCCTGGCCTCTTGTTCCTACTATGATGCTCAAATACCCGGCCCCCTAGTCCGTCAGACCAACATAAAATGGTGAATAGCTAATACTGTAATAGGGCTATGAAATGAGACACTTCGACTGAACAAAGACAAAGCAAATGGATTTAGGCCAAGTAAAAAAAAAATATTAGTTTCCCGTCCGGAATCACCAAAAAAAGGAGGCGGGAGGTCCTTATTATTTATTATTTTGTCAATTTTTGTT
>JAOBYE010728785.1:0-10086 GCA_025403585.1 Parazoanthus swiftii | reverse complement strand
TATGCCTGCAAAAACAACATTGATTGGGGGAAGGGGGGAAACGGTTACCCCTGTCCAATATTATTGTCTGAGATTGTAGGCCGTATTTGAAAATGAGTCCAGTTTTGTAACTTTAATTCTTCTTGTTTTAGCGGTCCATGTCGTTCAGAAAAAAAATCAAGGTCGGTTTTTATACTAAAGAAAGAAAAGAAAAGAACCATCTCAAGCTACAAAAAATCCGTTGTGCTAATCGTCACGTTAACTTGTTAAAAAATAAGTAAATTGGTCTTCAAGAAGCGAGACGTAACTGGGCGTAAAGGCCCTGTCACACTGCGTAATTTTCTCAGCAACTTGTCTCGCAATGCTTAAAAATGTAGCGTTGCAAGTCGCCGAGGTTGGGTGTTACACTACAAATCGATCTCACCAATATACAATGTTTTTGGCAGGGTTAGATGAGCTTTTTCTTGTACCCAACTCCTCGGAACGAAAAACGAGAAGTGTGCGCGTGCGCCCTTGTTAAAAACTGCTGTAAAACTACGAGAAAAGTTGCTGGAGGGGTGATATGCCGTTCAATGGTGCTGCCAGTTGCTGCAATCCGTTGCGAAAAGTAGAGTTGAGTTCTACTTCGTGCAACGCTTCGCGCAACAAAAAAATTGCGAGACAACCCATGTTACACTGTGCAATGCTCCGGCAACTGGTCTCGCAACGGCATTAATATTGCGAGACAAGTTGCTGAGAAAACTGCGCAGTGTAACAGGGTCTTAAAGCAATTTTAACAGGGAGATCAAGCACTACATCAACGTGAAATAACAAACGGCAGCAATGATATCGCAACTAAATTTTACATTGGACTAGATTACAATAACAGTCCGTTATTCCATCAAAACTCTTTGTTTTCGTTCCTTTAGAGAAGATAGAGAATGTTATGCTCTTTTGACAAACGTCACTGTAAAGAATTTTGTGTCTCGTTTCCTTTTCTGCCGTTTGCTGTTTCTCATATGAATATCAAGTAAGGCCACTATATTAAATTCCCGAATTCTCATTAGAAATTTCTAAAAAGTAAATTGGGCATGCGGTTTTTAAGAATGGTATTTAACAATCGTATAGCTGAATCAACACCTTTGCAACCTTTAACTACAATGACAACTCTTTAACCCTAAAAGCCTTGCACAACAAAAAGTTACACAAACACTCGTGATGGGGGGGGGGATCAATCGGACCCCTCCCCTCTTCATGATATTTGGCACGTATGATCAGCTTTCTTTGTACTTTCATTTAAACGTAGTCAAGTTGTGTTTAATTGGTTACCATTGCACCCGAGATGCGGGAAATTCGAAAATGACCGTCTTTGGCTGCCATCTTGGGTTTTTAAGTTTTTCAGATTTTATTCATGTTTGAATTATATTACTGAAAATTATGAGAAAACAGCATTATGTGATTTAAAATTACAAAATAGTTAGAATCCAATGTAAAATTTTCAGATTTAAGTCAATATTAACGAAAAATTGAAATTCCGAAGCCAATACACAAATTGCGTGAATTATTGTGATGACGTCTTCAGTTAATTAGTGTCAAAAGATGTGTCAAATAAAAAACAGTTGTGCCAAAGCTTTTGGTAATCGGTCAAGCAATAAAAATTTTTAAATTTTTAAAAAAATTGAGGGGGGTCAATTTGACACCCCACCTCCCTCCCCCCTTAAGACTTCTAGAAAGCATGCACAAGTGCACCGCTGACCATTCTTTACTGTACCTTCCGGCGCCACGCGAGGCACGTACTTTTCACTTTGGCGTAAGATCAATATAAAATCTAATAGAAATCCAGCGTACAAATAGACGACAAAGTGTTGGTTTTTCTGAAAATTGTAATTTTCTCTTATTTTTTGCATGTACTGATGTAGAAGATAAAGAGAATAAATACGGCGGCTGCATTGAAATTTTATTTGACCTAGTGTTAAGTATATAATTGTTGTTCTGTTAAAAGAGCATCCGCTCGGAAGTAAACTTATCTGCCAAAACTAGATGGATAAAAAACACGACTTTAAATGTCAAACGTTCCAAATTCCATGCGCTCTGTAATCATTGTCGTGGACATGTTTTTGATACAAAACGGGCAGCTATTTGGCACAACCAGCGAGGGAGCAGGTCTTATTATTTCAAGGTCGCTGTAAAAGTAGAGGAAGGAATGAATTTTCAAACACAAAAGACAAAACAGTATAACACTTAAACTTATGTTCCCAATGTCTTCCTACAATCCCAGTCGGGGCGTGTTTAATGACGGATTATCACTAACTCCGGCCCCTGGCGGATGGCCGTGTGTCGGGTGTTTGCACGTTCTAAATTATCCTTTATTCCTAATCTTATTACTGATATTTTATTTTATACCACTGTACATATATGTGTACGTAGCTGAAACAAAAAAGCTTTTTAAAAAGACTACCATTCCCTTGATCAGTTGATGCACTGTTCTGTGACTCTTAACTTCTCAGCGGCTTCCAGACATGAAAAGGTCACAGGCGGGTTTTCTCAATTTAATTTAAAAAGAACAGAAGGTTAAGATACCAAAAAAGTCGTCGATATCTGTTTTATTTTTCTTGCATATTCCTTAGGATTAGTGTGATGTTATGATACGTGTAAAACAAGCGCCAGATCTTTGGAACTAAACCAAAACCTGTGTAAGCCACCGGATTCGATGTGGAAGAGATTTATATACCATAAGGTATGACCTCAGCTTTGTGGCTTTACGAGAATTTAAACATAAGAATAAACATTTTCTGTCAAATAGACTATAGGTACGTAAAATCGAGTCCTGCTCTTGAAACCTATCGTGGTTGATTTTCATCTTTATTCGTCTGCTATTCAGAAAAAAAATCTAGATCGGTTTACAATCATGCAATAATATTGCTGGATAAGAAAAGAAAACATTTAGCAAACATTCATCTAAATTGATAAAGGGTTCGAACCTATCGAAAAGTTTGTTAATCGGATTTTCAAGAAGTGAAACATAATATTCCACGAATGTAGCGTCAAGGCCAAGGATATGTCACGATCCTCTGAGCTCCAAGATAAATAAAGTATAATATGGAAAGTGTTAAAATTCCGGTGCCAGACTACCCTGCCAACCCTACAAAAACCGACGTTTCGCAAGAAAAAACTTTGGTGCTCGCAATTGAGTACAAGTATAGCCGGTGGCTACCGACAACGAATACTGCTGATTTTGTGTGATCGAGTTCAGTTACGTCCACGGACAAGTGCTGAAGTAAGAGCCAAGTGCGAAAAGGTAAATTAATTTAAGTATCGCCCATTTCAGAGTTTGTCATTGCTAATACTGGAAGTTCCAGTGTCTCTGTGTTATAATAGCGGCATAATTTATCAATTTACAGCAATTTGTAGCTTGGGGTTAGCTTGGAATTGATAAAAGATGTTTTTATAACCCAAAACGCAGAACATCTGTCTCGGGCAATACGCAGGTGATCGAGTTGTGCAGACATACAACTAGTCTTAGCAAAGCATATACCATAATTTTGAAGTTTTCATCAACCGGCCACTCAGAAAGTAGCTTCTGGTGCGCGATATTTTACATCAAGTCGAAGAAACTACGCTGTTAATCTCATTTACTCATCATCAATAAAAAGAACAGATATGATGAATCTATGGATGAGAAAACGTACACTGTGCGAGTGACTGGTAATCTGAGTCACCCATAACACAACTCTGCCTCCGAGTCTCTTTTTTTATCCTAAATTTCGCAAGATCAAGTTTAACTTCGAAAGCAGGTAACATTTTCTCGTCCGCCGTGTAGTAAAAGCGTTTGACCAATTTCTCGATCTTTTAGATGTACGCATTTTACCGGCAAACAAAGTAC
Organism: Parazoanthus swiftii; assembly: GCA_025403585.1. NCBI lineage: Eukaryota > Metazoa > Cnidaria > Anthozoa > Zoantharia > Parazoanthidae > Parazoanthus > Parazoanthus swiftii. The sequence continues at coordinate 6,245 of JAOBYE010728785.1, read as the reverse complement.
ATCCGCACCAAAGAACAGCAGTTCCAGAATTCAACAGAACCTCTTAACTAAAAATATCGATGATGTGAGATTCGTATTAGTCATTGACCCCATCACTCTTTAAACCGACCATCTCAAGTTTTAATTTCCTGCTTAGACGAAAAGCAAGTATGAAGTAGTATTGAGGTCCTACTTTTTTTGAGTTTTATTTTTACAATTTTATCCGCAAAGGTGGTGGCCATTATGCGGATAAGCTAAATTGAAAATCCTAATTTGCGTCCTTACACGAAACCTTCAATAGATTACCAGGTAAAATATAGACTGTTCTGAATCATATGTACATGCCTCTATATCGTAGAAACACTTTTAAAACCATTATCTACACGGGCTTTTTGGGGATTCCTGCTCACGGTGTGGGGGGGGGGGGAGTGGAATGCCCGCGGCCCGTACTGTAATTTGTAAACTATTTGCGGGAATTCAATAAAATTTGGTCCATGGTAATTCGAATAATCTTTGTTGGACATATGACGTTTTGGATTCTATCGCGCAACCTCGGCCGCCATCTTGGATTTTTCATGACATAGAAAATGTCTTACAATATTTGGCAAAATTAGTAGAAAAACGTTGGAATGAACTTTTTAAAATTGGTAAAAACTACAGCTCCACAGAAAAAAAATCAAAAAAATTTACATGAAGAGAAAAATTTAGGTAAATTTGGAAAACTGGTTATCATGGCAACAGGTTCATTAACAAACGTTAGCCAGGTTCATTAACAAACGTTAGCCACAGGTTCATTAACAAACGTTAGCTACAAAACGTTAGCACAAAAAGGTGTTCCTTATTAAATTTTAGGGAAAGACTTTGGAATGCACCATAATCAGTTCATTTTTAGAATTTGGTGTGGGCACCCCCCCCCCTCCGTGTACGATAGGGTTAAATCATTTCAGTACAACAGAGATGGCTTGTAACTCAACATGCTAAACTTTAACTGCACACCTTTAAGTACAATAGTTATCCTCCCCTCTCTTCTTTTCTCTCCTTTTCTCTTCCCATCTCCCTCCCATATAGGTCTTGCTACGCATGCTATACTGTCATGTTATTCCACAAAATCCGACTAAAGACGTGAAAACAGACGCTTTCATATGGTTTCTTCTCTTTTCTCAGTATTTTTAGGCTGATAACTTATGCGGGCGCAAACTTCAAGCCCAGCGGACTTCTGCGATGCCCCAAGGCAATTTTTCCGTAATACACGCTTTTTTTAGATATGAAATAAAGAGGCTCACATTGGCCAAAACTTAAGAACAGTTTAAGAACAAGCTGAGGCTAAGGCTTGATAACTGAACTTTCTCCCGGGATAATCACTGGAAATCGTCTGGGGAAAATGACTCGGCAAATCCATGATAAATCCATGGGAATTAATTTATCTAAGTTACACCCGGCCGCTAAGCAATTCGTTTTCCAATACATGTGTTGCAATACCTTAGGCTTAGTTTTTATTCGATTTAAACTACATATAGAAATAAGAACAATTTAAGAACAATTTGAGGCTCAAACTGTCAAAAGATTAAGAACAATGAGCCTCGACCAAATTTACAGGTCCTTATACTGAAGAACAGCGTGTATGTTGAATATTATCGCCTATTAAAAAAAGGTTTCTTCTCTTTTCTAGCCTTTCTGCATATAGCACGAGAAATATTTATAATTGTTTATTGGTCATGTGAATCTCCCTACATACGATCACATATTTCTTATAAGGTTAGAACGGAGAATTTAGCGATACATCAAGACTTGACATGGGAATTGTTCATTTACGAATTGTGTAACCAGTTCTTTTAACTTTTAGTGTTTGGATTAATATTATTCAGGAAGTCTACAGTGAAAAACGATTTTCCTATGAGATCTTAAAAGTTTAAAGGGCATCAGAAATTGAAGTAATTCCAGATGAAAATATACCCCAGTATCACTCAATGTAATCTACAGTTTCATAACTATTTCGTTCCAGGACAAAAACAAACACTAAAGTGTCATCGTTTCTTAATTAAATAGTTTTAACACGAAAAAGTGTACAGTTGAACTTGAAGTCAGAGATACCCTCGAGTTAATCGTTAACGCTTAAAATTAAAGATTATAGTATTTATACATGTTTGCTTCATGTACCGTAATTGCCAGCGTTATCGTAATCCATATTCCTACCCTTTCGACATATATCATTATATGATATAAACACCTGCTCTACTCTATTTAGCTCACACAGGCACATTTATGAAAGTCAATTGATTCTATAGATTTATGCTCTTCAAATGACAGCGGAGTTTTATTGCAAATTTTGACAACGAGACCTGATTGTATTATCTTTCCGGGAAAGCGAATTCGATCTAAACGAGAATACCAAGTTCCAAAGCGTTTTCTACCGAATGATCGTTTAATAGTACAACAGAGCTCGGCACAGTTCATCAGACTGCCATATAAAATCTTATAAATTCCCTTAGAATTAAAAGTTGCGAATGCGAGAGAAGTAGTACAGTCACAATAATAATAAAAATGTCAGCAATTTGAAGCTTTGATTGTTAACATTTGATTGTTTTTTATTCTGTCTGTCTGCACTCAGTTCTACTTTTTATGTTTTTCGCACCAGTATGAATTCCCGTCAAAATGGGTTCTCTCAAGTTTGGACCGACATTGCGGTCAAACTTAGAATTCATTTTTGAGCACTTAGTGACATCGCAGGAGATGCCTTATTCTAATGCCGTATTCCGAAAGAGCAATAAACACAACCTGAAGTTATCAGTCACTTTCATTTCATCAAAGTTATTACTGTCTTACACCACTAAGCGTTCCTTCTGAAAATCTAATCAAATGTTGGGCTTGAAATGATCTGTTTTGCCACTGATACAAGGAAGCATAAAATCTCATAGAAACAAATAGCCTGGCTGACCAAGGGCACGCAGTCTTTGCCTTCACTTCAGCACGCCACGACTAAACACACCAAACAAAGAAACGGAACTTACCCGCAGCTACATATCTGGCAAATACACTTCTTTGTCATAACTTCAGTTTGAAGACTCAGTATTCGCCGATCTTCGTGTAACGATCTAAACAAGAACAGATATGATGGTTCCTCGTGTTGTCAAGCAGTCGTTTCTTGGCGAAATAACAGAGATCAAGTGTACCGCGTTGCCATGGTGAAATGGAATAAATTCCTGCACGAACAAAGCGCATCAGTTGACGATAACTAGTTTGCGACAACGCTGAAATGTCTATTCTGAGGCAGTGAAGCGGAGCACGAACAATGAATAAAGCATTCTTCGGTGAACGTCACGCAGTCACAATTTGGAATTGGCTCAACGAACAATGGCAAAGACAACTTATCCAACACTGTTCAGAGAAGAATATTCTAGTAAAAAGGAATTTCATGGATGTGAAACAAGCAATATGATAAAACCAAGGAAATCTGAAAAGTGCTGACGGGCTTTTTTTTGCTTTTCCAAATTTTGAGCGTGAAAAGTCGGAATCTGTTTTGTTTAGATAATTAGGGCCAGAAAGTCGTAATTTAGCTCAACAAACAATGGCAAAGACAACTTATCCAGCACTGCTCAGAGATGAATATTCTAGAAAAAATGAATTTCATGGATGTGAAACAATCAATATGATAAAACCAAGAAAATCTAGAAAGTCCTGACAGGCTTTTTTTTTTGCTTTTCCAAATTTTGAGTGTGAAAAGTCGGAATTATTTTCGTTTAGATAAAAGGGCTCGAAAGCGTGCTAGTGATAAAAAGTAAAGCACTGACTGACACAAGAAATTTTGCCGGTAATACTTAATTCGCTGATAAAAGGCAAAGAAGCGGCATGTTCCATCTCTCTGATTGAGTCGAGAACGACCCGGTGTCAGTATTCGCGCCTTCTGTGAGGACGTTACTTAAATCAGGAACGGGGAACGGTCAATATGAGTAGTTGTTTGGAGGTGTGAAAATCAACAAAATCTTCGAAGGCTGGGGAATTTGAAAAGTGAACGCCGAGCAGCGATGCAGATACTGTAAACATTGACCTTTCCCCGTGCCAGCTTTTAGTAACGTCCTTTTTGTGACGTGTGTGATATTCTCGGTATATTTTTCTTTAAATATTTTCATAACACATGTTCTCGCACCGTGTTTTTACATTTCTAAACAGTTGATAATACAGTGTCCGATTTGTTCTACAAACGATTCCTGGCGCACGCGAGAGTAAAAATTATTTGTTTTTTCGATATTTTTTTTTTCGTTTGCCTTAGCCTTAGGCTTAATAAAAGTTGGAAAGTTTTTCATTAATTATCAACGTTGCTTTTATGAATGTAAAACTTCCCATGCGAGTTCAGGAGGTACGGCCCGTTGTTAGATCTAGTTAGTAAAGCACTGCATTGAAGGAAACCGACGAAGAAAGTTCACTTGATCGGTCTTGAAACATTCTATAGTTTAAAGTCGCCATGTTGCCTCTGGCATCAACGTGTCTTGACGGAACTGTAGCTAGGAAACAACACGCAGATACTGACGTCCGCGAGGCTGGTGTATCTTATTAGAGTTGGCTGGTAGAGGGAGTGTTGATAAATTCGCTGATACAAAATTAAACGATTTCGACTGAGGTACAACAACTCGTTAGTTCAGTTCAGTTATCGTAAAAATAAAACCAAGCATAAAAGTGAAACGCTTAGCGTCCCCTTTTTTCAAAAGGAAAGAAAGCGGCTTATCCTGAGTCTCTGTGTTTGAAATTTCTTTGGAACTGGTTTGGAAAGATAATCGTTGTTGTTGAAGACAGATAAAACGGCTCGCAAACTGTGTACATAAAACTGAGGTCTCCGTTTAGATTGCGCATTTCAAACTAAAATCTCAGTGGAACTTTATCTTATGCATATCATCTTGGTAGAAACAACCACCAGCGGTATTTTAGATACATTGGGTTAACTATCCGAAACGACGAAATGCGCTCGGACAAGATTGTTAAAATTATTGAAAAGCTTATTCGCAAACGGTAATTTTTAACCTTTTATACTATTTTTACACCACTATTTTACTGTTTTATTTTAATTGTTTTTCTACTCTGAATTTTGTTTCTATAGCACCTAGTGCCTTATCTTTTTTAAACTGAGGATAAGCAAAGACTTACCTATTCTTATACTTTTTACGTACATACTTTACTTACTTTAATACTTACAAACGTATGTGCGTAGGTACTTGACTTACTTACAAATGAATGTAAAAAACCTACTTACATACGTACGTACTTACTTACTTAGTTACCTTCTTAATTACTTACTTTTTTATTCACTTACTTTCTTACTTATCACTTGTTTGCTAATCGATACATTATAAATTTAGGTTATTTAGAAAAATCACAATCCCTTTGTATCTTGGTAAATTACACGTTCCGATTCGTGATTCACGCTTTTCGAAAGTCAGCTCTTTCTATAGTTGTTTGTAAATATACGGGTATTCATTCACGGGCCTACTCTTGCTTGGGTCTAAAACCGCGGCGAGTTAAAGGCGGGACCGTTGGGGTTAAGGCGGTTTATGGCGGTTTAAGTCGGTTCGTTAAGCCGCAGTAAAAGCTGCTCCCATTAAAGGCCTCTTAGGCAATGTTCAATTTTCTCGCGAGACAGAATGATGCCATATAAGGAAGATCGTCACATCTGAAAGTTGCGGGTCATGTCGGGCGGGTTGAGTTAGTGTAAGGAGTTTAAGGAGAATTTTGCTTTGCGGGCTAAGGTGGCTGAGGAAGTTTGTTCATTTTGACTTGTGGTTTCGGGCGATCCAAGGCGCCTTAAGGTGCATGGTTTTAGATCCCAGCCTTAGGCCTATTAACCGGCTAAATACACAGCAAGGGCAACTGGGGCCTGCCACTATTATAAGCTTCGAGGGGCGTTGTGTTGACATCGACAAGTTTATCTGGAAGTATCTTTGAAAGTGTCGTTGTACTCTTCCATTTCCTGTTTCGATCTTTGCTTTTATAATAATTGAGGATATATCTGTAGAAGAGGGGAAGAGACAAGACAAGATAAGGTATAAGACAAGACAAGACAATCCGATACAACACAAGACAAGACAGGAGAAATAAAGACAAGACAAGACATTTAATAGAAGTCAAGTGAAGACAAGACAACTGAAGACAAGACAAGATAGGACAAGAGAGAGGAGAGGAGAGAAGAGGCGAGAGGCAAGAAGAAGAGAAGAGAAGAGAAGAGAAGAGAAGAGAAGAGAAGAGAAGAGAAGAGAAGAGAAGAGAAGAGAAGAGAAGAG
>JAOBYE010728763.1:0-10087 GCA_025403585.1 Parazoanthus swiftii | reverse complement strand
TACTACTACTACTACTACTACTACTACTACTACTACTACTACTACTACTTCTACTACTACTACTACTACTACTACTATCAGTATTACTGTTACTACCCATACTACTACTACTACTACTACTACAATAATATATATACTATATAACTATATTAATAATGAAAATGTTAAGCAGATAGCGATAACAATATAGATAACGATGATAATGATGATGAGGATGAGGATGATGACAAAACAATAACTTACCGGTTGAAGGCGTGAACGATTCCCTGATGGAAGGCACCCGTGATGGGGAAGAACCACAGAAGGACGGCACTGACATACAGAGCAATATTGAAGCCTTTTTCTGAGTAGTCGACGCCCAGTTTGCTTTCTTTGAACACACGATAACTCACCACATAGGCATAGAGATAAACCATCAAGCTAAGCGAGGCGTAATTACGAATGATGGGAAAGAAAAACCAAAATACCGAGGTGATAATTATAAACAGCAATTGCGTCCATACGGGAGCAGTGGAGATAAAGTCATCAATGAACCACGGCAGGAAGGTCATGGAAAATATAAACCCTCCCAAAATAGAGATAAAGCGAAAAGTTCCTCGGAATCTAAAAAGTCTAGTAGCGTAGCAGAATCGGAAAACAAGCCTTGAGAGAATAAAAAAGGCCAGAGACACAATGAGCGGGATAACAAACAGCAGCAGCCTGTTTATTGGCGGCTTGCAGCTTTTGCGTAGCCCCCTTGGCAGACTGGACCCTTTTTGGCGACTGACTGGCTCGAGTTTCGTACAAATGCTGGTTGCCCTTAGGACCTCCCCAAACAAAAAGTCGACTGCATATGCCAAGGGAAATGCGTACGGAAACCATATGATACAGGGCATTATGATAATCACCACTATAACCATACTCAGCAAGCAGATGGAGTCCCAGAGTCCATGCAGCGGTCTCTGCCAGTTGCACATGTGGCCTGTGCGCCTGCGCATGTGTTCGAAGAAGTCATCGTGCCATTTGCCGTCATCTTCCCCGTCATCCACTTTGCGTAACTTCCAGTCAAGATAAGCTGTGCCTGTGTAACCGCCCCCCGAGACACAACTCAAATACATGGACGTCACTTTATCGGGAACTCGTTTCTGGAGCATTCTGCGCAAGACACCGGAGCACAAAGCCGCTGACCGAATTCCTCCCCCCGAGAAGGCAAGCCCCACAGGGGGTCTCTTAATTTTGTGCGAGTTATTATGGGCAGCGTTTTGTTGCGTTTCTTGTCTTTGATCCATTACCTATAGGGGTGAAAGCAATTCACGAGTTAGACGTTTTAGTTTAATTAATATTATAAACAGTCGACCGAACAGTTCTGACGGTCTGCTTCAAAAAAACTGTAGCAAAGTCAAAGCAAAGTACAGAATAAGCCGGGAGAAACTCCAGTTAGTACGAGATGTTTAAATGTAACTCCAGTGCGGATTTTCTTTTTCGCACACGATCAGTGCCGTTTGCAACAGTCGATGCCATTTCCAACAACATCAAGTCGATGTCATTTGTAACAAATACCTACGAAAAAGAACTGACGAATGGAAGTGAGTTGAGTTCTTGGCGTAGTAGTCCTACCTTCTCCTTTTTTTGTAAGCCAGATAAGCCTCTAGGTTTAATTTATGTACAGTCTCTACTGGTCGTTATTCATCAATAATCTTATCTTTTTTTATTTAGATGCATATGTAATTCGTATTACTTCTCAGTTCTTTTATTCAGTACAGAAGTTATGTCAGTTCACAGCAAATATTAAATCGATTCTTTATGATGATAGATTGAGTATATATCAAATATAAACCATATCACATAAGTATTCATAGTATATATTTTTACTATTCCAACTTCTTCGTTTATTGAAACCAGTGCTGGAAACAACTTGTAAGGAGTATTGCCCTGAGCAGTAAAGCGTTATTAATATTAATGCAACAATTTTTATTATATATATATATAGCTTTTTTTCCCTTTTCTTTTCGTGATGTTTAGTTGCTTCCTTTAGTAAAGTAAGGTAGTATATATAAATTAAAGGTTGTGTTTCGGTGATCACGATTTCGCTTTCTCAGTCATGAGTCAATGGCCCCAAAATTAACGATATCGAACGTTAACAGCAATGCAGACGATAGCGAGAACTAACTGACGCAGTCGGTGCTGATTCCTCGTTTATCTGTCTTCACAGTTTCTTTTTATTCTTGCGTCTGTTTCTATATCTAGGATTTATGGACAAACTGAAAAGTTTACCTGTTGAGTTCATCTGGTAAAAACACTAATCAAATAAACGCAAAGAATCCCCATGCACAAATTTGAAATCTTTCATAAAATCCAAGAGGACACCGGAACCATACTAAAAGCTTGACTTTCAATTTTTCTTAACTTGTTACTTTTCTCTGATGAAGATTGTAGATAGAATTTTAACGACGCAGTAACTATTTTCAAAATGTTTGCTAGTTTCCCAAACTTTTTAACAGATCAAACGGCAACTACATTCAAAATCACCAGATCCCGCGCATTTAGATCAATTAGTACCTATCTAGCTTGGTAAGTACGGCTGTTTTTCAACAAAAACTGCACAAAAGTCTTCAACAAAATCTATACCAACCTAATAGCTTGGTAAATACGGCTGTACTTCGACGTAATCCTTGCAAAGCGAACACGGTCACAGAAGCTGTTTAATGGTTAAATTTGTCTGATATTAAGATGAAAGTGAAGCCAAAGCAATTTGAACAACAGGAGTGCACTAGTTGCACCTGACTGGGTGTGGTCTGTGGTCTTCATTTTACACACGCACCACCTGCTGAGAGATTACCGTATGACCATTTAACCCGCCATTTTGTTCCCGGTCCATTTCCACCTCAATAACTGGCGTAGTCGTAGACGAGAAGAGCTTACCTTCTCGCTTCACTTGCAGTTCAAAGTGAGGGTCTGGACTTGAAAGTAATGTCAGGGTCTCCAAAAGACTGTTTCTAAACAACTTGATAAAGTTTTCAAATAGAACAGGAAACAAATAACCACTGAACGCAGACGCGCGCGATTGAGTCGGACAATACACGCATGCGCAAGAACTACCAGTCTCTCGTCCCTGCCCAGAGTTTTTTTTGTGTCCCGCCTCCCTTTTTTGTTATCAATTATTCACTGAACCCTGGTCCACCATAATTTGCTCCCGCTGCTACAATTTTATCCAAAAGATAAAGATTGGAAATCTTTTCTACAACACTGAAGAACAACAAAGTTGCCATTGATTTGTTTTCCATTGACTATCCTATGCTGTCATGATGTAATAAGTAACTGATTATATGATTTAACTAAGATTTATTATTGTGACAAAAGATTCAGAATGGCGACAAGGATCTAAATTTTACCAACAAAAAAAAGCAAAACAAAACAACAAAACAAAGCAAAACAACACGACCGAAGGTCAGTCCGTTCAATTTTATAGTCAGTGCTGTACTTGTAGCATCGTTCGGAATCTCGCAGCGCAAACGCCGTTCGCCGTGATTGTTTGTGCTTGAGCAGAGAAAACCACGCATAGTCCAGTCACTCTACCCAAAAAAATGGGTCAACCTCAAAGTAATTGCAAGAAAATGTGTTTCAACGGTTTTCAACGTAGAAACCCATCTCCTATAACATATCAAAAGTCCCCAAAGTCCCGGGTCGGGAAAGTGGTAAAAAACGTGATTTATTGAGACCTGTTTCGGCTTATAGTTTCAGTATAGCATGGAAACGAGGCTACAAACAGTATTGAGATAAAAAGCCCTCAAACAGAATTCACACATAAAAAGCCCACTAGCTCACTAAGGTTTAATGAAAATCTAGTGTTTAACGTTTCCTTACTTTGTTTTTATGTAAAACTACATTTTTAATTTTAAAAGTGTGGTATGTTGGTTATGCTAATTGGTCCAGATGATGTGGAAACTCGGTTGGTGTTAGTTGGAAACGACAGAAGGAGAACGGCTCAGCTATTAAAAACATTGCGTTTTTTTAGATTAAGGAAGTCGAGGTTTTTTGCGTGTTTTCAAAGGCGCCTATAATCAATTATACAAATTAGTATCGATGTTTGATATTAGTTTGCAAAACTAAATCATCCCCGAACAATATAGTGGCCTCAAATGCAACCACTTTGGGAAGACTACCCTATATTTCACTGTGGAGTATCCTAGGTCTCGTGCTGTTCAGCAAGTTATTTATCATACAGCATGGGTTCAGAGCTCTAAAATTTCACTTTTAGCTAACGCGAGTCACACTTCAAAGTATCTAGCTGCTCTATAATCAGTATTCTTACAATGTTGATTTCTTAGTAACAATTTCAGATACATGTTCATTTCAGGATAATAAGATATCTTCCATGCAGATGTTCATCAAACTGTTATTGCCATTTATGTGAAAGAATTTTTAAGCTAAGTTTTGTTACCTTGTGCTAAGGACTTATGTTTCATGTTTTCGCCATCTATTACTTGAGTTTCAAATGGTGTTTAGGGCTTGTTTCTTACATGTTGCATTAAAAAAATGTGCTTGCTGTTTTGTCTCGACGGAAGCGACATGGTATCTACCAGGAACATGCGCATCAGCAAGCCGCAACGGGGAACAACTGATTAAGAAAGTTACCTTGAAGAGGGAGCAGTCCGCATACAATTCAAGGAACGAAAAGCGGCCGATAAAATTTACTCAGTCAAAAGGTGTAGCAGAGCAACTGCACAGCCCACCACCCAGATGCCGACGTTAACCTTCCGATTGTCAAAAAAGCTGTTGAATCTGCTCGAAAGACCACTATTCTTGTCGGAAAGGACACCGATTTACCTGCGCTACTGTACCCCTACGTCGGGGTGACTTATCATGACATACGTTTCCAGCCAGAGTTAACGCTGGGTCTGAGATTTGATGGTTGCCACGGTAGAGTGCCTTGCGGAATCGTTAAGGGAGCGGCCATCAGGAAGTATGATATTTGCAAGCACATCAGAGAGCAAGCCAAGCAGTTCGACTCGATAGTCAATGATACCAGAAATACTGCGAGAAACTAGCGAGCGAGCAATAAGTTACAGATACAATCCCAAAACCTTCCCCCAACTTCACTCGCGGCCTGTCAATGTCACAGCATGAAGTCTCTTACCTACAAGAGCATTAACTAGTGGAAATGTGAGGACATTTTTTTTTATCTGCAACTTTTGACAAAGCATCTGATTTAAACACAGGAGGATCACTCCCCTTTGGCCTCGAGCAAATGGTGAAATGGAAAGGCTGATGCGCATTGTGAAGAAAGCTGTGAAAACTGCCTTGACCGAACAGAAATCATAGCAAGACGAATTAGCTAAGCTACAGGGAAACTCCGCACAGTTCTACGACTTCTACCGGCAAAGCTTCAGCAACAAGTTTCTTTAACCACCCACTCCGCACCACCCTATCTGAAGTATAGAACCTCTCATACGTTAAGCCTTTTTGAATTCAGCTTGTTATCATCAAGCGAAACCAATCATACAGTTAATCCGAAACCCCATACGAGCTGACGCCTTGCCTAGTCACTGAGTGCAAGGGCTCCTTGATTACTGCCGCGAGGGAAGATAAAACATGGATCCGAAATTCCTCTTTTTTTAAGAAAGAACAACAAACAATCAAACCGAAGACGACTACTCTGACGATGATTATAGGCCGCTAAACCGCCTGAGGGATCATGTGTGACCAACGTGAAACTTTTACTTGTCAGCCTTGAGTCTATAGCAAGAAATTCGATTTGTTTAACTTTGAATATTGAAGTATTGCAATTTGTTTCCAAGTAGCTCAACACACCTTTTATCTTAATGACTTCATTTCGAAACAATCAAGATTCACACAAACACGCAAGTTAAAATCGGCAAAAAAGTCAGGAGGGGGCTATAGCCTACCCTAGCCCTTGTATTCCGAGGCCACCGACAGCATTCAAGTGCCTTTGCACTTGAACGCACTCATTCTTCTGCTGGTCACGAATGCCATTCAATTGTACAACCGTATAGCCCAAGTACCAATTTTCACGCACACTTCTTGGACAAAACAGATCGTGTGGTACTCAACCATAGGACAAATATCAAGCAATATCCCACGGATATATATTACTTATGCAATGCTTTCGAGTGGGATACCGTGGAATATGCCACGCGTCACTCGTATTTTCCATATACACACGAGCCTTTAAGGGGAGTGTATAAATGAAGAAAATGCAAGTGACAAGTGGCATTTTCCACGGTATCCCACGAGAAAACATTGCGTAACTAATTTATGCCATGCCTAAATTTTTGGAAAATTCAGGGAAATCTTCGGAAAAGCTCGAAGTCTTCAAAAATTTTAGGAAAAACTTCGGAAACGGTTCAAAACAGTTTTTAGGAGAAATTTTTCAAAAATGTTCGGAAAATCTTCGGACGTGATCGAAACTGTTCGGAGACATTTGCAAGAAATGAAAAGCATCGGTGGTGATTTTGAGAAGACTTCAAAGTTAAAGAACACCAGCATAACTGTTGCGCGCAAGTTATGACGGGAAGGTGAATACTACCTGTTGCATTACGCAGAATACGCAACGGCAATCCCGGCCTCTGATTGGCTGTATTTTCCAAGGCATGGCATAAATTTACTTAGTATACCCAATGGTTTCAATTACTCAGTCGATCGAGTCGGTTGAGAAGCAACAAAAAGTATATTGAAGAAGAAATTCAATGTATTAATTATAAACAGCTACTGAGGTGCTATTTTGCATGCTAAAGCTTATTTACTATAGCTAGTGGCTGCATGATTTAATTAGTTCTTAGTTGGTTGGACGGTTTCTTGTTTTGTTAAACTGCAAACTTGCTTAACACATCTTGGTTGCCAGACTTGATTGACTGACTTTGCCTGCTTTGCTGGCTTGCTTGACAAAACTGGCTTTCTTGCTTAAATCTCCTTTCTTGCTTGTTTGTTTGTTTGCTTGCTTGATTATTTGTTTGACCCATCATGATTGCATTGCTAACTTTTTTGACCCAGTCATAGATGCCAGGCTGTCATGGATTGCAGGCTAACTTATTTGATTCATCGTGGATTTCAGGATAACTTGTTCGATTCATCGTGGATTCTAGGCTAACTTGTTTGACCCAACGTGTGTTTCTGGCTAACTAGTTTGGCCAATCAGTAATGCCAGGCTAACTTGTTTGGCCCATTACAGTTTCCTGGCCAACAAATCTGTTGCTCTGGTAAACCAGTGATTAGACAAAGTTGTTGCCCTGACCCGATTGGTCAAAGTTGTTGCCATGGTTACCCGATTGGTCAAATTTGTTGCACTGATGGCCCTGAATAGTCAAAGCTGTTGCTCTGGTCAGGCTAACTTTTTTGACCCATCGTAGACTCTAGGCTAAATTGTTTGACCTAACGTGTGTTCCTGGCTAACTAGTTTGGCCCATCAGTAATGCTAGGCTAACTTGTTTGGCCCATTACGGTTTCCTGGCCAACATATTTGTTGCTCTGGTAGACCAGTGATTAGTCAAAGTTGTTGCCCTGACCCGATTGGTCAAAATTGTTGCCATGGTTACCCGATTGGTCAGAGTTGTTGCCCTGATTAGTCAAAGCTGTTGCTCTGGTCAACTCGACTTGCTAAAGATGCTTCCCTGGTGCCTCCTTAATTTGAGCTCACTGCTAGGCAACAGACAAATGGTTGGGCTTGTTTTGTGACGATTAAAGCCACGCAATTGATGGTTGGCTCCAGTCAACATAACTTTTGTTGTATTTGAGTACTGAGCAATCGCAGATTGCAAGCGTGCAACCATTCGCTGTGCACAGTACAACGAACCCTACCATTCAATTTGAGACAGAACTGCAGAGGGATCAACCCTGCAGAGACACATTCAAACTAAATATAAGACAAAGAACTGAAAGTCTACGACCATTTTAAGATTTAGTGCGGTTGATCATGAACAAAAATTCGTAACTTCTTAGCAGACGATTTAAGAAATGTTTTGGGTCAAAAGTCGCTGGTGATTCACTATTAAGTACGGGTTACTCGTTCATGCATACACGCATGTTTATATGAAATCACAGCTTAATTTAACTTCTGAGAAGATTGAATAAAGGCAACCATTTGTATAATGCTATCATTGTGCAAAAGAATAAGTTCTCTTGGTCCATAATATTGATCTCTTGATTTGGGGCATTAGAAAAAGTAAAGGGTGTTCTATCTTAAATTGTTAAGAAGCTCATTTGGAAACTTTAATCAACAGAAGATTTCTTAAAGGTTGTGTCAGTTCCATTTGTCGTAATTTTAGTCTAATCATGTGACTACATGGCGCAGAAAACTCGTCCTACAATGTATTATACTCTGTCAGAAGCTCATAAGACTTAGTCTTATGAGCTTCTGATTCTGTAAGTTCAAAAACCTGACCTCGTAACGCGTTACGACTTACGTGCGTTACGACACGCACCGGTACGTGATTGTGCCATCCCATCATGCATTGCTGGTATTGAGTGGGATTCAAGATGGCGGCTGTATTGCTTTTGAGGCAAGTGAATGACCTTCATGCTGTATCACTCAAACGTTTTGCCCTAATGTAACAGTCTTTGCTATTTTTGGTTTAGAAATTCTTTAAGATGTTCTCAGCGCCTTTCACCGAGTGTGTTTCGACCGTCTGCTGTCATTATGCGTTGGTAGGTTGTTGATTTGTAATTGCAGTTTGTGCGTTTTGGATCTGTCGTGTGCGTGATTTGTGGCACGATTTGCTTTGCAGCCTTCCAATGGCAACTTCCACTGGAAACACTAAAGAAGCTGAATTTTGGAACAAAAATACTCGACTTAAAAGACCGATTTCTCCCCATATGACTATCTGGAAGTAAGTATATATATCATATTATGTATTTGCACAAGTTTGAGACTTCAGTCATCACTTGGTTTGAACTTGGTAGTATTTAGCCACAAAGCTGAAAATTCTGAAAATATGCAGTCCTACATGAAATTTCCATGCTGGACACAAATTAATTATAGTGTACGCATTGAAACAATAGTTAGGAGAAGCAGTGGTTAGGTTTCAGATTATCTCGGAAAGTGCTTATGTACTGTAAGTCAAACCCAGGAGTGCCAACTTTCTCTGGGCAGCCCCCGGGTATTTGACACAAGTCCCAGATAGCAAGGAATTTGTCGCTTGTTCAGGTCGTGACCACGAGGCATTTGACACCAGAATTAAACAATACAACATGTTGATCTCGTTTTTGTTTTGTAGCTCCATGCATTCAGTGTGCACACTGTTGATACCCAAATGCGTACATGGCACGGTTTAGAACTGTGGCTTAGAACTGTGGTTTAGAACGGTTTAGAACTTGAGGTATTTATACAAATTTTTAATGAACCAAAAGTCAAAAAACAGAACACAACAATAAATATTTAAGATATGTAATATAAAATATAAAGCAACATCAACAATTTGGTACAATGATGACTGTGTTGTGTAAATTCTGTCAGTTTTAAAATACCTGAACCTAGGATAAAAAAATGTTTTTTATTGTACCAAGCAGGAAGTAAACTGAAATTGAAACAAACCTTGCTCTATGCTAATAAATAGAATCTAATATTAAACATGTTCAATTGCTATATACAGCCCGTAATTAACTTATTTTCAGTGGTTATTATTATAAGCTTCTGTGTTGTTAACTAGGTGGGAACTGCCACCAATTCTCTCAACATTTCATCGAGGAACAGGAATAGCAATGACCGGAGGTTTGTATTTTAAAGGTGGTATGTGAAGCCTGTCACCTCTCATGTAATAAACTCATAGTGAGTGAAGTGAACAGCAATACATTTCAACTTGTGAAAGATGACCACCAAACTATCCCTTGGTTGCTCAATGTAAAACCAGAAGTTTTCCTAATAACCATGCCCTGGTTTAGTCATGTTTCACTGTTCTAATCTTATGTTTTTAGAAGATACTGAAAACTATGCTATAAGGCCAAACCAAATTGATTTGTTGGGGCACGGATTTTTTTCAAAATAATTCGGGTCGGTCGGTCGAAAAAAAAAGCGAAATAAAAAAAATTATGTCATTTACATAAATCAGATCTGAGTCACGCCATATGTCAAAACACTGAAATTTCAACGTAGTTA
>JAOBYE010728730.1:0-10092 GCA_025403585.1 Parazoanthus swiftii | reverse complement strand
CTATATTTTGGACACAAAATATTATTTTTGCACTAATTATTTTATTGTGGTATTTTTGTCCGAAACGGAACGCCATACATTTGCTCGGTCATGTTTGACCCATAGAATGTCGCAGGGATTGTACTTGAGAAAAACAACCCAAAACGAAAGTAGTATATATGTACACTTTAATTCTATAAATGTTGAAACTTTCTAAAACTTTTCGAATTCCACTTACAAAGTTAAAATCCAGACCCCGAAACTATTTAACTTAACTTACTTTGTTGGTTTATCATCTTGTTTTTCAATTTCATTCGAGTTGTCTCTTTCGCTTTATTTCTTTCCCCACTTTTTTCAAAGTTTTCCCCATTCGTTCTCAGGCATTCAGTCTTTGCTCATTTTTTTTAAAAATTACTGATATAAGCTTTCCTTCTTAATGTAATCCGTCGCATTACTCCCTGGTTGAATGTCGTTTATGACATTCATGAGTAATGTTTACAATTGTGATTATGAGTTGTATTATCCCGTTCTCCAGGAATACTTGTCGCAAAAGAAGTTTGTGCACCGCGACGTGGCAGCTCGAAATGTGCTTGTGTGCGAGAACAACTTGGTCAAACTGTCGGATTTTGGTCTTACGCGAGACGTTTACGAAAGCTGTGAGTACAAGAGAGAGCACAACACTGGCAAGCTTCCTCTGAAGTGGATGGCACTTGAGGCCATATTTGACCAGGTTTACACAACCCACAGTGACGTGTACGTCTCTTTTGTGAGCTTAAATACATAAGTTAAGTTCCCCTAATCTAGCATAGCTTATGTCTAGGGTGGGGTCAGAAGTTACAGTCGCTTAAGATGGTATGGCACTCTGATAGAATTAATGCGGAGCGCAAAGGCGAACTTGAATTGGTCGATAAGAACATTCAGGCTGAAAAAAGGCCTAAATTTAAGAACATGACAACGGGATAAGGGACCATGTAGGTATTAATCTTTCCCTTGGGTGGGTGGGTGGAGGGCTTGTTTGAATACCGTATTGGTATCTCCTTATTTACTCTCCAGAATTGTCCATTCAGGAAGAGTTGCTGGAGGGATGATACACTGTGCAATGGTGCCGCCAGTTGCTGCAGTCCGTTGCGAAAAGATGAGCTGAGTTCTACTTCGTGCAACGCTTAGCATAACAAAAAAATGTTACATGTTACACTGTGCAATTCTACAACTTGTCTCGCAACGTCTTTGCAAGGCGAGTTGCTGAGAAAATTGTGCAGTGTAACAGGGCCTTAAATCCTCAAAAAAAGTTAATGCTCAGCTTCAGTCCAAACTATTACATCATCATCATCATCATCATCATCATCATCATCATCATCATCATCATCATCATAAAATATAGAGGTTTGCTCGAAGGTACTGTTTCGTGAAGACCGAAGTCCTCACTCGCCAGCTTTGCACCCAAGCACTGTTTACGAATCGGAGAATAGAGAACTTTTAATTTATATATAAATATATATATATAAGCTCAATCTGCAGACAGTGGTGTCGTCCTCTGAGGACTCATCAGTGCAGCTCATAATAGGGTTTTGATATATATGTGTATGTTTTCTCCAAAAGCATTTATTTGGGGTCAACTTTCAATATTTACCCAGCGTGAGTAAAGAGAGAAAGACGGTACTAACAAGTTCTTTCAGAGGTTGACCACGAGGAAGTAATTCATGGGTTATAATGTAATGTAATAACTCATTCAGTTTTACCATTATATAACAGATGGTCGTTTGGTATCGTGCTATGGGAAATCATTACACTCGGTAAGTGCTATTAGCTACAAACGGAAATACAACCTGTAATAAATATAATAATAGTAATAATAACAATGACAATAATAATAATAATAATAACAATAGCAACAAAAAAAATAATAACATCATCAACAACAATAATAAAAGTTATGATAATAATAACTAATAATTATGAATTAATGCCAGTTAGACGAATAAACTTTCGGCCCTATTTTCACCGTTCGCCGTTCTCACACCAACTTCACAAAAACCTTGAATAGTAACACGTGATATATGGAATAGAACCTATGCAGAAAACCTTGTTTAAATAATCACGAGTTCGCTTGGTTTTGTTTGTCAGGAGGAACACCTTATCCGGGTATTCCTGCAAAAGATGTTTTCAAAATCTTGAAGACGGGATATAGAATGGAAAAACCCGAGATCTGCTCGCCACAAATGTAAGCATCTTTTGCATTTATTCCACAACTTCAAACTATACTAGTTTCGATAAATGATTTTCACCCCATGGTTGAAGATGTCTACATAAGGTAATTTTCTCTGCAACTTGCTGCAATGCACTGCTGACGATAACGAAACATTGCAAGTTGCTAGTAGATGTCAGACGTTCCCAACTCCCAGCTCGCAACGCAAATCTTTCTTTGTCTACCACAAAACGTTAAAATTTAGTTTTGATTGGCTCTTTCGCCCACTTAAGTGCCACTTGCGACTTTATGTTGCAAAGGACGTGGACTTGCTGCGTCCTGCACCCTGCAATTAGCTTCGCAACGCTGTGCAAAGTAGGTTGTTGAACCTTTTCTGCAAATTGCCTCACAATTTTTCGTTGCGTTGCAAGAAGAAGAGATGGGATGCTACACGCGCAATTTCGTCTATAACTTGCTTCGAATGTATCAACTTGCATACAGCGAAACGTTTTCTTTTTTCACGTTCCCAGATACAAAATAATGAGGGCATGCTGGGAAACCATCCCAGAGGAGCGCCCCTCGTTCACTGAACTTCGCAACAAGTTGGAAAAACTCATGGATGAAGACGAGCTCTACATTGACGTCTCTTTCGAAGACTTTGACGACTACTGTGCTTTAGAAACGGATTCTGATGAGCCGGTGGTAATGGCAGGCGAGAGTTCTTCAACGATGCTTTAAGGTTATAAGGAGCGCCAAGTGTTTGCAAATGAATTTGATTGGGTTTTCCTGTCCTGTTTGCAATTACACGGGGGGGGGGGAGTATTTCAAGGTTAAAATGGTAGGGATGACCATCAGGAAGCCCGAATTTCCACCCTAAAAATACCTGGTCAGAAAAAAATCTCACCCTAAAAATACTTCTCGGTTCTCAAATACCCTAAAACATATACCTGGGTATATTGACAATTAAGTTTAATTCTGGCCAAATTTCCTTCAGCGTACCGTTTTAGTTCAAAGAACCTCTAAAAAATGCCGATTTTCTTCAGAGTGCCGTTTTCGCTTAACGAAACCCTAAGAATACCGGATTGCCGAGTATAACCCATACAACTTTTAGCGCCTAAAATACGACGGTCATACCTAACATCCAAATGTAGGGAGTACCTCCACCGGGGGCAAGTACCTACTCAGACCTTTTTTGAACGTGAAAAAAGGCAGCCGTTTTTGTGCACACGAAGTTTTCTGCGTGCCACCTTATCAACTCATTCAGGCGGAATTGCATCACAAACTGTTAACACTTTGTTTCACTTTAAACTGTTAATAGTTAATCGAGGTGGGAAGGAAAATTACAATTTCACGGGTTAATTTTCAAGGAGAACAATTACACTAGTTTCAGTATGTAAATAGTTTGGTGCTGAGCTTTAAGATAGATAAAGTAAAATGTATTATTTGCCAATTGCAGTTATGACAAACACTTCATACAGATCCTCAGTTCCAAAACTCGATAATTTTCTTGCATTAGCCGACTTGCAACCGTCCTGAAATTGCTCAGTAAGTCTTGTTGTTAAATCTTCACCACAATCTTGAAAACTATGGGACTGTTGAGGTATGCTATCTATCTTTATCGTGCCTGTTTTTAAATCTGACTCTAAGACGGATCCAGCCAACTACAGACTTATTTTGGTATTGCCAGCCTTCAGTAAAACCCTAGAGAGCGCAGTGTACAAGATGGTCCGTACATACTTACAGCAACACAGAGCCGTAGCAAGGGAAGGGGCCGGGGGGGCCGTGCCCCTCCCCAGTTATCCCCAACAAGTTGGTCAAGTTGAGCAAAATCTGAGAAAAACTGGAAATATTTTACTAATTTTAGACATCTCTGTTTTTGTTTCAAATGGTGTTTAAAAGCCAGGAAATACGTTTTTAGACAAACTAATTTTCAAAATTTCCCGAGGGAGCATGCCCCCGGACCCCCTAGAAGGCTCGCGCTTTTGGCTCTTGGCGGTGCTGCCTCCCCAGTTCTCAAAGGCTTGCTAAGGCCCTGAAACACAATCTTCTCTCTACCAGTCTGGCTTTCGCAGCCTACACTCGACCAGCACGAGCCTGACTGACGTCATGCACAAACACTTTGCTCCAGAATATTGATAAGGAACAACTTACAGGCCTAGTTTTCTTAGACCTTAAAAAAACTTTTGACACTCGCGATCATACAGCATCGCTAGATAAGTTAACATCATTGGGATTCAGTAAGGTCTCTATATAATGGTTTAATGCTTATTTGACAGAGAGATCGCAAAGTGTTGTAGTGAATGGGTCAACTTCTGACCCTCAATCCATCTTCTTTGGTGTTCCTCAAGAGTCCTTAGTTGGCCCCCTGTTATTTAAATTTATATCAACGATTTACCCTCAGTGGTATCACATTGCAAAATCCAGTTGTGTGCAGATGATTTCCAACTACTCGCTAACAGTAGCTCTGTCAATGATACAGAAGTCTTGCTATCTGAGGACCTAAGGCACATAATAGAATGGCTTAACAATAATTTCTTACACCTAAACTACAGTTAAACTAAGATAATACTAAAGGGTACGCACCAGAGGCTTGCCCCCATTGATGAATTCTTAGTTAATGCAAAGGACAATGTCCTGTCACAAGTCTATCAGCTTAAGTACCTCAGAGTTATCGTGGAATGACCGTGTTGATTACATCTGGCGTAAAAGTGTCTGCAAGGCTCATTATGCTTCGCAGAGCACATAAGGCCATTCCACGGGAGTCATGTACATGTATAACATTTAATAACACAATGATAATTCCAATTTTTGACTACTGTACTGTTATCTGGGACTCTTGCAGTAAGACTAATCGAGAATACTTAGATAAGCTACATAGACGTGCCGCCAGTATTACTGAAGGGCACAATAAACACAGGTGTCGCGTATTTTCAGTCGGCCAGGACTACCTTAATACATACTAGTCTTTACGTATGTGTCTCCATAACCTGGCTCTACATATACCTCACCTACTAAAATAATTAATTTATTTAACCATGCAATTACCATTCCTACAATACATGTACGCACCAATGACCATAGAGATTTGCTCTGTCCACCTTTTTCCAAAACAACAAAATATCAGGGCTCCTTTAGGTTCAGTGGCACTAAGATCTGAAATAGCCTTCCGCTGGACCCAAGGGGAGCACATGACCTAACTAAATTCAAGATCCAGAGAACTTATTTAATTTTGTACCAATACCTTATGTTGATTGTTTTTGTCTTTGTATTCTGTAACTTTAAAATTTTGTACTTTTCACACGGATGTTCTTGCACAGGGTATCTTTGGAAGAAATATTTGTGTTAAAATTCTTTTTTCTGGACTGCTGTAATACGGCAATAAAATTATTACAGAAAGTCTACAAACATTTTGTGTGTATAATGCCGCTTCAAAAGCTTCAAAAAAGCTGTTTATCAATATCTGACAATATTAAGTGCATTTGCAATAAAATGTATTCAAGCGTGGAGTGAAGAATCAAGTATCCGTTTGTGAACGAGGTGATTGCGCTTGGTTATTTGTGAACGGTATTGTAGTTGCCTAAAAACAGCTTTGCACCTTTCATTCTTTATCCATTTTGTAACACTTAAAATAGACTGTAAAGGAAAACAAAAATGTAGCTTGTTTAGTCGTGGCAGAATTTGCATTCACTTAGTGCCCAAACAACGTGACTGAAATCGGCAATGAAAGGAAAGTTGCACGAAGGACGTGAAAAAGCCGACCTTTTCAGAGGTAAATTATATTTATTTCAATCGCTTTTCAAAATCACAGCAAAACTGAAGCTTTTGAATTGACAAAGATATACTGGTAGTAACAGAATTAAGTCTGCGATTTAAAAATAAGCAAAACTTTGTTGTTATAATTGTAAGTTCCTTTAAAACAACCAGCTCTGCTAAGCTGGGCATCTCTAGATCTGTCTAAATACTGCCATTAATAATTAAATAAATGTTAAATGGCCTGGTTGTTAAAATCCTGCACCCTCTGATCTTGTAAACGTTATACTAAATTACTATGTGGAAAATAAAGAAATGTTGAAACCATTTTAAGGTTAGCTTGGTCCAGAATATGGCACAGCCATTTTGCCTGACAAGTCTAAAATTGGTGAAATGGATTTTGCTGAAAGAACACATCGAAGTTCCCTTGAAATTTACTCTTAATACAATACCTATCGATTGTTTCAACTTAGTCCGAATTGGTATTTCAGGTCTGAATCATGGTCGGGGTTTGATGGCTTACATGTAGACAGCACATACACCCCCTTCTTCCTGGGCAACAAAAAGTTTCCTATTGGAACAGTTAGATACCTTTACTCCTTTCCTATGGATTTATCATTAATCAATCTGACATAAATCTGTTTGGTTTAGTTAGCTTCCTTTCAACTGCAAGGTTCGTACTCTATCGGCGTTGTGAAATTCCATGATTTTCCATGACTTTTTCCATGACCTTTAGCAGTTTTCCACGACCTAATTTGACCATCTGTTTCTTTGCAATACTGATATCAAAACTGTTCTCGATATGTCATTTTTCCAGTATAGTAGTTTCGAGAGAAAAAACAGTTTGTGTATTTACCTATACGTCTAATACCACTGGAATCTAGATTCCGTAAATGAAATCTGACGAGTTGCTGTTCGTCTCACTTACTCGTTTAAGTTAACTAACCCATGTTTTATACGGCAATTTTCATTTTCCATGACTTTCCGGGACGTTCCGCTCTTCAGGTTTAACTTTTACGACCTTCTAACAATAGTTCTAATCACAAATAGGGTATCAGTAATTTTTGGATTTTCGGAAGTTTATCAGACAGGATCGAGAAACAAAAAAGTATGCTAGTGAATGAGTGAAATGTAAGCTTAAAGCTAAATAGGTTATGAGTTTCCGATTATCTCTTTTTATAAATAGAGTCACGGTTGTTGAGTGTCTGGGCCAAACCCTCTACCCTAATTGAGTACCGTCCCCACCTCCCCTAGGGTCAATGACTCTAACAGGTATGCCTGGGGCAAAGGTCCCTGGTAGGTCTAACCTTGCCGAATTGTATTTAGTCGCGAGAGAGTCCGCAACGTTAAGTTCCAACCGGTATAGTGGGTCGGGTATTGTTCAACACCCCCCCCCTTCCCCCATCCCGTACAACCTTATGGTTACGGAGTCCCAGATATCCAATTCAACGAATGTTACTCTTTTCTTGAACATGTAAAACTTGTTCTAGCCCAAGTTAGCCTAGTTAAGCCCATACCTATACTGTTTTAATTTTTGGGCAAATCTTAGCCTCAACCTTCTTACAAAAAACATTCTTATAAAACAAAGAGAGTGTATTTTGAATACTGAGCCCTTCCTGGCCTGGTAGAAGGAAATGATGATGACGAAGGTTTAAAAATTTAAATTTCATTTTGCAGCCTGCACAAAGTCAGTCTTTACTTTTGCCCAAATTTGGTCGATGCACTGAGGGAAACAACTAACAGCAATGTTCAAGCGTACTAATGTGAGCTCTAAGGAGCAATTTCAATTTACAGTTTCGGGGTCTGACGATGAAAAAAGACACCATCAGCGAAGAATAGAAAGCGTGCTGGAGAAAAATGCAACGAACACGTTAACTCGAATTCCCCTTTCCTACATCTGGTTGGCTTGTTGGTGTTGCATAGATCACACTATGCCGTCCCCTTTGAAAAACAGCGGCTGAAAGCTTTTTGTCATTTCCCTAGTATAGAATGTCCCCTCCTCCCAAGCGATAAACAATGACTGGCCCTTGATTTTTTGTAAATTTGTAAACCATTTGTAAACTGTTTTAAAATTGATAATACTTAATGAAACGTATATACGTTTGTACTTTCTTTTCTTTAACTATTGTTAATCAGTTTCATGTAATAATTTTCTACTTCATTCATTTCTACACACTGTGAAACGTTAGTGCATTCTTAAGAAAACAGCGCTGTATAAATTTGTTTATTATTATTATTATTATAATTATTATTTGTTACTATTGTTATCATTATTATCATTACGCAGTAGGAACTGTAGAGGCAAGTGTTCGGTGATACTACTTAAAGCTGTACGACAGCCGCAATACAGCCCCTTGTCTGGCACATATCTGTAAATGAACCGCAGGGGGATCAAGTGCAGAGCCTCTGTACTGATAAGTTTATGTACGTTTACATCGATCAGTTTCATTCGTATATTTACAGAACTACAACTATTAAGTGGACCTATTTTTAAATTGCCTTTTGACCTTGACGCGGTCAGTTTTAAGTGTGTTTTTTGACTCATGATAGACCAATTTCGATATATCAAAATTCAGCCTGAAACAAAAGACATTAACACCAGGCTCTGGGGAATAAAATATAGAGTTTGTATGGATTATTCCCCAGAGCCTCGTGTTGGTGTCTTTTGTTTCAGGCCGAATTTTAATATATCGAAATTGGTCTATTGTAGTGTGTACGTATTTTTCTATTCCTATTCAAGGATCATTGACAAGCTGGTTGCACAAAACTCAATACACATAAAAATCTCGAGTTGTAAAAATGGTAGCTTCTATTAAAAGATGTTTTTTAAACAATGTCAACAAACAAGAGTGTTTTAACATTTTTTGTTCAACTATCGCATTTGTACTTGCATGTCGTACCGCCCCTTTGATTTCGACAAAAATTAATAATGGTTTTTAGTTTCCTCAAGGTCTCTGAAGCGTAAAACTGCGAACTTAATAGAACTTTTACAAATTACAGGTTTGGCTTTTGTTCTTGAACAATAGTTACACTGACATACAAATTACAGGAATAAAAGCTTTCTTTAACCGGCTCCAGGTCGATGGTTGAAATTAATGGAAATATATACTTCATCTTTTTACAGACGAAATTGTTCGCCATTTGCTTCTCATTGTTTGGTACGTATTTATTAAGGACATCAAACACAAACTTCTCTCACGAACACAACATTTCATTTGGATATTTGTCGTTAATGTCAAGGACGGCACAGGAATGTTTTTACAGATAACATACATTCATACAGATCACGGGAACAGTGATTGTTCAGACCAAAATATGATGGTATACTCGATCAGTTGGTATTCTAGCTTAGTAAAACCTGAATGTCAATCAATAAGTGGCGGGCTTTATCAATACTCAAATCAACAACAACGTGTACTCATTTCATTTCAGCAGATACGATTTCAGTATTACCAATAAGTTTGTCAAAAACTGAAGGAGTAATTTTAGGAAATCCGTAGAGAAAAGAGACGTTGTGGTCGAGGTAAAATTGTTCAATTTCATCTTTATTAAAATCAAATTTGTGTTTGCAGAGGACGTTTGAAAGTTTCCGCCGCCGATTGAGAAAACCTTTTCACGAGATATACGATACGCTGCCTTTCCCAAAACGAGCAGACGGTAGTAAAATAAAAAAGTTC
This sequence comes from Parazoanthus swiftii, assembly GCA_025403585.1. NCBI lineage: Eukaryota > Metazoa > Cnidaria > Anthozoa > Zoantharia > Parazoanthidae > Parazoanthus > Parazoanthus swiftii. Next base: position 501 of record JAOBYE010728730.1, on the reverse strand, counting down.
AACTGGTTTTCGTCTGACCGAGTCTAAGTGAAGGGCATAATGAGATAAGCATGCGCACTCCAAAATGAAATGCGCACGCGCACCCAATTTTTTGGTGCGCGTGCGCATAGTATTTTTGTTTGCGCAGGCGCATATCATTTTGGTCAGCGCACGCGCATACCATTTTGGTCTGCGCAGGCACATGTCACTTTGGTCTGCGCAGGCGCATATCACTTTGGTTTGCGCAGGAGCATATCATTTTGGTATGCGTAAGCGCATATCATTTTAGTCTGCGTAGGCGCATACCATTTTGGTCGGCGCAGGCGCAAATGATTTTGGTCTGCGCAGGCGCATATCATTTTTGTCTGCGCAGAAGCATATCATTTTAGTCTGCGCAGGCACATATCATTTTAGTCTGCGCAGGCGCATATCATTTTAGTCTGCTCAGGCGCATATCATTTTAGTCTTCGCAGGCGCATATCATACAAGTCTGTGCAGGCTGATATCATTTTGAGGTAGGCA
>JAOBYE010728719.1:0-10096 GCA_025403585.1 Parazoanthus swiftii | reverse complement strand
TACTACTACTACTACTATTACTACATTGCTACTACTGCTACTACTACTACTACTACTATTACTACATTGCTACTACTGCTACTACTACTACTACTACTACTACTACTATTACTACATTGCTACTACTGCTACTACTACTACTACTAGTACTACTATTACTACTACTACTACCTTTACTTTAATTTTGCATGCTTCGGATATGTTATGATATGTAAAATATCCATATACTGTAATTTCCTTTTGCTATTTTGTATATTGACGTAGCTTCTTTAAAATTATTATCATTAACACCAGTTTTATGATTTTACAGGTATTCCGGGTGTGTTCCGACCGTATTGATCCATCCAGAGGTCTGGGTTCCATTTGATTATCGCCTTGAATCAGGAGAGTCACCCAGTTCCTGGTTGTCGGATGCAGGCTCGCTAGGATTCACGGGAAGGTGAATACAATGTTATGTGCTAGTCGATAAGTGATAGTAAAGTTGCGATGAAATTTATCCCGTACACGAAATAGGCTACGGTAAGTCATTAGAATTTTAATCAAAAGGCCATTACAGTCGGTATCAGACATATCTTGTCTGCGCAGCTACGCTCCAAGCTACTTCCAGCGAGGCCGGTACGCAATTGCCGTGACTGTAGACAAAGAGTCAAAGTGCTTCTATATTATCTGCTATAATTACCACTTATGTTTTGTGCGAAGGGAACTGAGAAAACGTATTCAGGTGAACTTAAAAGCGATCGACTTGCACTATTTCAGTTGTTCGACCAGTAAGTTTACAGTCTCAGTCAGTCAATTTGCTGGAACCCAGATACCAAGACATTTTCCACAGACCAGATCCAATGGAGTTCTAGAGCTCTAAATGTTTTGGGTCGGAGGTCTGGTTGGTTCATTAACTTTCACTCAGAAGACCAGCGCTATTACATCAAGTTTGAACCTTGCAATTCCACTACAACTACTGCAACTGCGACTACAACACCATCTATAACTACAATTGCAGCTGGTATTGTTGTACTACTGGTATCTTTATAGCTTTATGTGCCGGTATTGCTAGACAAAATATTAACATTGGATAGAAACGTTCTTTGATTCCAGTTACTGTATTTCCCCCCAGTTATAAGTCCGGGAGTCTTGGTTATTAGCTCATCCGTGTCTTAGCCCTTTACCAAGCAAAGTATGAGCCTGGACCCGGTTATTAGAAAGTGGGTTAGCGCTAACCCAGGGTTAAAATCTTAACCCGTGATTGGGTTTACCTCCTTAAAAATTGATTTGGGCTGTCGTTTCGGGTTTACATAATAGGTTTTCCTCGGAGTGTTCTTCAATAACAATTTGGAAAGACCGGACGTGTTTCTCGATGTAGGAATTTTGCTTTAAAGTTTCGCCTAATCCTGGGTTAAAATTCTCTTTCAAACAACCGGGCCAAGGAGTCTATAAATGAGACTTGACATACTGCGATGGACAGCTTATTTCCAAAGTTTGTGTGGATATCGGCATAAGAGATTATCTTTTTAATTTCTCGGGCTCGTTACACCACAGGCAAGGATGGTACACGTCCACGACTCTCATTACCTCCGAGTGGAACTCACGTAACTGGCAAATTGACAACTGGAGGTCGTTAACACGACTGGGTGTTCTTAAGATATTCCACAACACTTCGTCTGTGGAACAGCTAAACGACACATGTCACGGCTGCGTTCATTCTGTGTTTTATCCAAAGCAATGTGATTCCAAGAAAGAAGGACAAACATTTGGACACTGTGCTCTTGCCGTAGCCATGTACGAAGGTATTTTAAAAGTTAGAGATATATATAGCAGTCTTGTAATACATGCAGTAAAGTAAGCGGCCTCTATCCCAGGTGGACCCTGGGAACGAGGCTGTAAAGTAAGCTGGTGAAAGTTTATTCTCTCCTCAATAAAACCCGGATGTTCCAGATACTCTCGTGTTGTCATAAATAGAAATATAGACTGAAAAGCAATGTTTTGTTGAGCAAATACTCAGCTGGACTCAGTATAAACAAACAAGATAGTGATGTCTTGCTTATATACAATGCATCATATACATTCATGTGCTCAGCAAAATGATGTTTAACTAAGGACGTTTTTTGCGCGTAAATATGTTTGTAAATATCTGTGTTTAGGAAAAATGTATTAAAAACCGTATTTGTTTTTTGTGTGTGTAAAATTTGCCTTAGTCCCTTGTCAGTTTGAATCCCGAATCTGAATCTTGGTACAAATATGGTGCGTTACACTGTATCACCCTTTTGGCTATTATCTTTGCGTTGTTTAGTTGCATGATATGTATGATATTTTACTCATAGTTTAAATTTTCAACTAGCCTCTTGCATTGCCTTTTGCGCTGTGGCTTATTTTCAAGCGCTACCTAAAGCTTTAACTCTGCGTTATCCTGATGCAACACTGTCATTATTAATATTTGCAGTAAAACAATCAGAACAACCGATCAAGGTTTTACTTTCACTGATGCGTTCTAACTTGGAAATCAGTCGACGGTACTGCAGTACTGACAGCAAAAGTTCAGTTCATTCTTCGGTTGGTAAAAACTCTAGTGCTTTGTTATTGCAAAGGAGCATCGCAAGTTTGATTGTAGTCAAACTCACAAGAGAAAAATTGGCTCGTAGAAAGGGCTTTAAGCACAAAGATTCTGATTTTAAAAAAGATGTCATTATAAGAGCAGAGTTTGCAATCGGGAGGGGATAGTACAACCTTGCTATATTTCACTGAAATGTTTTGTAACGTTTGAGTTATTTAAAAAAACTGCCGAAAATTCATTTCACAATTCGTTTTATTTTTAGGTACAAGTAACAACAGCAAGCGCCTCATGACACAAATCGAGAAAATCGGTTTAAATGTGTCCATCGCATGGGTTCGAGGCGACACATTACGTAGTGCGACCGCTGGTATAACCAATCGAGGGCCAATCTTGTTTAATGCGTGGCACCCAGATATGCTCACGTCATCAACGGAGTTCTCTCGGATTTCTTTTCCACATTGCAGGTTTCCTTTTAGGTTCTCTAAACTACGGCCGCGAGTGTCTGTACACTGTGATATCAACACTCTAGAAGTTGTAGAACATGCGAAAAAGGTTAGACAGTATAGGAAACTTACGAGGCAAAGCCGAGTATTTCTTGCTTCTCGAGTGCTCTACAACGTCCGGAGAGCAGATATCATAGTTTATGGACACAAGCAACCGTTAATAACTTTTTGGCAATCACTAGCCAATCAGAGCATGTGTTTATTTGGACTAAATGTGCGTCCGATCTGTTTAAATGACGTCATACTTTTTACTTTTAGCATTTGTAAATGAAAAAAGAAATATACAGTAAACATTTTTTTTGTACTAACCTTACTGAAAATCAGCAAAAGAAGATGGAACTAGTATAGTAAATTACTGACCTACTTTAGACTAGCAGTTTTTTGTAGTTACTGCTCCCCCTTCAAACTAAACTTAAATAACTCTCCAAAAGCGACTTAGTTTGACATAATAACGCTTCGCTCGTGAAATACAAAGCACGTCACACTGAAGTCATTTCCATTAAAAACAACGGTTTTTTCAAAATTTCTGTGTTGTGTTGGCTATAAATTTTGCGTTTAAGCCGATCACACTAGAGCAAGCTAATTACAAAGACTGCCACAGTTTGCAGACATAGTCATTGTATAACGACAACAGTAATGTTTGACGTTGATCTGTGCTAACTGGAGAATAGGAGAGAGGACATCGTGTTGGACTACAACGTGTATTCCTTCAAAATCTTTTGCTGGTATTAGAATTAAAAAGGAAGAAAGCAATTTACGCCAACAAGAGTCGAAATAGTGGTCACAATGCCATCCGGCAGCCATGTTAAATTATATGTAGCAGCACTAATACACAATTTAATTATGTAATAAATCGCCTTAATTGATCCGATTTCACCTTTACTTTGCACAGATTGAAGTAGATATCATAGTTAGATTCATATATTTCATGTTGTAAACCTAATAGAGCGGCATGATACAAAAAAATGACCGAAAACTGCCAATCAAAACGTGGTTACCATAGCAACACTCAACCACATCAGCAAAGTCAGTGTCGTTGTTTTTCCGACAAGTTTGAGGAAAACTCCTGAGATTTGGACCAGTTACCCTGACTAGTCTAGGCGATCCAAATAGTTAATGTTTGTGCTGACGCGTTGCGCTCACAGTTTAAATAGGGTTATAAAATGATATTGATGAACGTTTTATTTGGTTCGTTTTACTGTTTTCAGAACCGTACTCCAGCAGACTGGTGACACCAATGAAGGATGCGACTTTCCACTTTACGAGGCTTATAAGTTTATCTGGAAGCCGCTACTGTCATCTCACAAAGACATTCACAAACTTCTTAGCAACGTCTTTATCTCCAATAACATTATGACAGGAATTCTCCAAGACATCGGCAAGTCAAACGCTACCGTAAAACAAGCGGTCTGCAAGTGGCTCAGAAAATCTAAACAAACCCTGGCTTCGTGGCTTTTGCCAGCTTCACACAACAAACAGAAAATTTTTATCGGTGGAATGCTTCCCAGTAGAATAGAGCCACAGGCGATATGGAGCAGCCCTGGGGATGAGACAGGCGCGCGCATGGCAGTAGAGCGAATAAACGCTGACCCACATGTTCTTGAAAAGTACGAGCTGGTACTGTTAGTCCAGCCCACGCAATGTAGAAGGGAATTGGTTATAAATGCTTACATCACGTACTTAGATCAACCAAACAAGAAAATCATAGGTGTAATTGGACCAGCCTGCAGCAGAGCGACAATGCCCCTCGCTGAGGTTTCCAAGTTTCACAACACTATTCTCGTGGGATACGGAGCCGACGATATATCCTTCTCAGACCGTGAAAGATTCCCATACTATTTTCGGACAGTTCCGACCGTGAGCGAGTTCAAGAGAGTTTATGTCCATTTGTTCAAAGTCTTTGGGTGGAGGCGTTGCGCCACCTTAAGCGAGTCAAAATATCCTCAAGGAACGGTGTCATCTCGTGCCGAGTATTTCTTTACTCATGGCATAGATATCGCGTCGTCGCGTGTGATGCCGTCAGATGCGCCGCTGAACGCCGCCAGTTACGTGAAGAGTTTGAAAGACAGTAAAGTGACGGTGGTATTCTTGGACGCGTATCCAGAGTTCACGCGGGGGATTATGTGCGAAGCATACAAACAGGTATGTGTGTGTGCGCGTGTGTGCGTGTGCATGCGCGCGGGCGTGTGTGTGTTTTTGTGTGTATTAGACGCAACTTTTCTTTTAACGGTTTGCCTGTACTAACGTTTGTTCACTAACTGTGCTCACTTGGTGGGTGGCTCCTCCTAAAATGGTCTGTAATTGGTCTAGGATATAATGGAGCCGAAACCAATTGTAGAATTGCACACATTTTAGGTATCCTACTGATGATCAGTTACTGATTTGCGGTTTATTTCAGCGACATAATAGTTGTCTGTGGAGTTTCAATCTGTAAGTGTATTATGTAATGGCGCGTTTTCGTGTGCGTGTTTTCACGTATATATGCAATAAGAATACGGCTTTACAAAAAGTTTAAAAATATTTGTCTCTGGATTGATAAAACTGTTCCTATAAAGACTTTTCGAGTGAACATCTCTACTTTTCATCAGTTAAAATAAACTGATTGAAAAACCCGTCCAATGGTCGTGATTAAAAGCACACCTTCTCAAATACACTATTGCCAAAAAGTTGTTCATTAATGTACGTTTACATTTATTCAAATGTGCATAATTTATACTTATATTTGAAAAACTGATGCAGTACAACAGATTATTGCGTATTTTAATGTGAGGTTTGAAGATTGCATCCTTTCTGAAGTTCTACATTCTTCTTCCGTTTTTCCTTTAGCACATCACCAGGTAATATTATGTTTTATGTAAGAGTGCATCTTTTGAAAACCTTTGCAGTTTACTTTCGTTTCAAAAAATATTACAACAAAATCAGTACGTACTGTTAGTTAATCATGTTATCTTTAAAAATTTTAAAGGAGATTTTTTGTTGGTCCGTTTTTGTGTGAAAGTAGGCAAACTATTTTCCCGGCGTTATTGTTGATATTAGTGGACCAATCATTTGATGTATTATTTTTGAAGGGGGAAGGGATTTAAGCGATTTTGAATAAATGTACCGTGCAAGCGAACACGGAAAACAAGCCCTTGTATTTTGACGACAAAAAGTCCTACAGTATTTCAGCGAAATGAAATCAGTTCTTCACTACGAAAAGGTCACTCTCGCCATTAAAAGTCAAATGCTTTTGCTTTGGTTTCTTGCAACTTTCCAGTAAACTGTCTGAAAACCGTTGCAGAACTTGCACCCCAGACATGGCTTCACGTGGTTTCTGTTGGGCTGGTTGGACCAGGACTGGTGGGACACTGATAAATTCAACAGCCGCTCTCACACCTCCCCCGAGAGTGTTCCGTGTACAAGTACAGAGATGAAAGAGTTGGTAGACCAAGGTTACTTCAGCTTGTCTTCTTCATACTTTGGGGAGGACTCACAAGCCGTTGTAGGTGGAGGAACAGTTGGAGAATGGAAAATTGAGTATGGAAAACGTCTCATCAACGAGGTATTGTGCTCGTTCATTCAAGAAATTCTGGCAGAGAAATTCCATAGAGTAACTATTGCGCCTCGTTTACCCTATATCTGATAGGATTTCCTGTGGACACACAAATCGTTGCATTTATTGCAGTTCACACCGCTAGGAACAGGTTTTTGCAGCACTAAAACGTATCTGATAAGTTTGAAGCGGCATGAAAAGTGTCCCGGAAAAATTGCTCAAAGTATAAATAGAAGGCCTATCCATTTATAGCCGCACGAAGCTATACAGTACACATGGTGTGTAAACAAGCCCCCTATTCTGTACTCCTACAGTAGGAGGTCGGGGGTGCTCGTCGTAATCGGTTGAAACTGACGATTAAGTATTTTTGGGAACTTAGGGATGTGCTTAGCTCAGTCAAGCGAATGATGTTACAAAAGTCTGGTATTTCTGCATGTAGGTGTAATCTAGGCGCAAATCAGGATCCCGGGCCTACTGAGTTCCCGGACTTGGTCTTAATTTGATTCGTCGAGCGAACAAAGTGTATAGGTAGCAATAAATGTCATCCGCATCGTGCTTGTATTTCAGTATTTCAACGGGTAGATCATGTCTAATATATGGTACATGTACCGGAATTTGTCTAGGGTATTTTGAGACAATAATTATATAGGTATTTTGGGGAGCACTTCCGACCTAGCTCCTATTAAGATGATTATGTGCAGAAAAAGATTCACGCGCTGTACCCCATTTAATAGCACACTATATATTGCGGATCCCGGTGCAGATTCGTTTTGGAAATTAACTACTTGCAAAAAGCTGTTTATAACGACTATTCAATACGACTTTATCGAAGGCAAGACGAAAAATAGTTCACCGCCAAACCTACCAGTATTAAATCTTTACTGTAACGTAAGACCGTGCATAGAACCTTTGATATATTTTAACCGTCAAGAAATACTTAAATTGGTGTCGTAATGACGTACAGCTTTGAAAAACGCTTCAGACCAAAACGTTTATATACCTTGGAAAAACTACATTCAAAGTTTATTATGAAAAAAGGATCCACAAAATTTGAACCACATAAAAGTGAGTGTCAGCCCAATATATTAGATAATTTTCCATTTCCCTTACCTTTTCCCGAAAATTTCCAAGTGAATCTCAAATTTTAAAGAAAACTATATGGTAATACTTATCTTTGAGATTCTTCATATAGCCATAGGGCCGATTCGTCGCAAAGTTAAAATTATTATCAACTGCAATAAACACACACAGATACTTGAAACGTACCCAAGTTAAGATTTAGCGAGAGGCGGAGGGGTTCAGAATGTTCGACTTTAGTTTTGGGGTTCGGTTATTACATTTTTCAATAAACATGATACCCCCGCTTCGTCAAAATCGACTTCAGGTTTATAGGTGGTTCAATCAAGCTATGCCAACTACTCCTGGACCCGCAACAGCCTACGAACCGCTGAAAATCTAACAACAATAGTCAAGTTGACGTCCTATAAGTATAACAGTGGGAACGTTCGAGTTTTGATAATTCAGTGGCTCATTTATCCCAGCTAAATGAAGCAAAGTGAAATGAAAAGAGACATTAATTTCCTGAGCAACATGATTGAAGCAATGAGGGAGGGCACTAGATAGAGTAACTGGGGTATTTTCGAAAAAAATGTGCCGTTTAGATTAAGTTTCGCTTTCAAATTGATCTACCTTTTGTTTTATTGTTTGGTTTTCGTTGTACTGTTGTGGAAATAAAATAGGCTAGATTTAAACTTGTGAGTGTTCTTGCTATATCTGCACCTCATACACATTTGTTTTCTAGTTATTGCAGAAGGGGGAAATTAGGAAATTGTTAAAATTCGAGCATTGACTGGAACGGACTGGAATGCAATGGACAGCCGCCTGTGGCAAGATACTGACTACGAATAAAATGTGCAATGTGTCTGTTCTAAAACTATTCTATAACTGTTCTATAGAGCAAAACGTGGTCGGACTACGCTACTTTTGCGTTTGACGCGGTTTGGACGTACGCGCTTGCAGTGGACAAGTTGTTGAAGAATGATTCTCGCGCTCTGGACTCTATCGACCAAGAAACAACAGCATTGTGAGTATGTAGGGTGCGTTTTCTTCAAAGATTAGATAAATATGTAATCTCAAGAACTATATCACATAACATTTACGGGAAGCAGGTTTTATTTAACGGTTCTTTATCTTGTATTCTAGACAAAAAATAGATTGATGACATCATGATTTTACTGTGTTTAATTTTTTTTAATTAAATTGAAAGCATTCGCCAGATGGATGTTACCGTGAATTGGCTGAGTCGGTTTAACATGCAAAGAACTGATGATTACGCTCCGGCTTTATTTTATGTAAGTTGCTTGAGTTTTAGAACATGCTTAATTCAACCCACGCATTATCTTAAATTTTCGAGCAAATTTCAGGCTCAGCATTCTTACTGAAACAGGTTTCAGAGTGTAAAACTCAATACAAATTGCCGGAAAACTACAAGTAGAAAATGAGAATGTTGATCAAACAGGGAAAAACATCTAATGTTTTACAATCGTAACGACTCCACTGTCAGTCGGTATGTGAATCAAGACTAAGAGCTAAAATCTTCAGGGTCCCTTTTTGAAATATGTTTGATTTAGTTTATATTCAAATTTTGTTGATTCCAGGTGATAACTTTTAAAAATACGGCCCATTTATTTATTTGTCTATTTTGTTGTTTTATAAACAAAGCCCTGAACAATTTGTCATTTATTGTATATATAATTAACTAATAGCACTAGTCCTGAATCTTTGATTATCAGACTAAACAAAAGTGCATTTACTTACGAGAGATGACATGTTCACCATATATGGCATGTTGAGCATTACAAATTAGATTACTATTTTCGAGTAATGTGTCAGCGGTGCCCGGCTAGCTCAGTCGGTAGAGCATGGGACTCTTAATCCCAGGGTCGTGGGTTCGAGCCCCACGTTGGGCGCTTAAATTTTTTTTTTTTTTACTTTTGACTAATTTTTTTTTTCTGCGCATTTTTTTTTCCGTTTTAACTTAATTAAAGCTAGGTAACTTGACTTTTAAACTTCGTTACTTCCACAATTAATTATTTGATTTATTCTCTTTCCGGCTTTGATAGCAACGATCGACTGTTAGTGTTAATCGATTTCGCGCGACTCTCAGTCTCACTACTAGTTTTTAATTTATAATAAATGTAAAACTTGGCGGATTCATAGAAGAAGAGAACGAGTTACTTATAATATCCACTCCTCTCCGCATGAGTTAAAGTGGAATCAGCTCACAAAGACACAATGCGCCATAGTATAATATGGCTAGGTTGAGTATGTAATCCTAGTGGTCAGCGGTCTCATGACCAAAGACCTTCGTTCTCGGTTCGGGCGCCATGGCCGCCCTGTTGAATAAAGTCTGTGGTGGATGAATTGGACTCATTGTCTCCATTACTTAATGGCGTGGTGGCTTGCGGCGGGATCAGAATCATGCTGATTCACCGGCCTTCCAACGGAGAAGGTTTT
>JAOBYE010728708.1:0-10097 GCA_025403585.1 Parazoanthus swiftii | reverse complement strand
AAATAACGTTAAGATGAAAATAGTACTTTTTTTTGTAAATTTTTGAAATTTGCATTAACTTTGAACATAATTTTCTCAAGAACCAAGGGGGTAAGAAGTTCAAATAAACGTCAAAAAATGTGTCAAGTAATAACGGACAGTTATTCGAAGTTGCTTGGATAAGTAACAAAAACTCTGCAAAATATCTAAAAAAAACCGAGGGGGTGGGGGGATCAATTTGACCCCCCTCCCTATACCTTCTAGGGTTAACCCTAACTTACCCGGGCTTTTTCGGGTTTCTGGAACGAAATAAAATTTGGTGGACCAAAATATAATCGCAAACAAAACAATTTGGTGTAACATAATTGACACGTGACGTCAATGACGTCATAAATGTAAAAAAAAATTCGCGTTTCTATCAAATCTTGCTGATCGGAAACAGAAACATTTAGGACATTCCGGACTTCAAAAAATAACAAGTAAATGTTATTAAAAGGTAATAAAACTATGCTTTTAGTATATATGACAGTATTTAAATGAGTTTCAGTTTGGCAAAATACGCTTTTTTAAAGAAGTTTCAATGTTCAAATCTCGCATTAGCTCAACTGAAAACTGTAACATCATTACTTCGTTCAAAAACACTGTTTTGTATGTTATTAATCTTCAATTAATATTTTATGCGTTGTTTTCAACGTTTTAAAACACTGATTTGCCAGAAATATTCCGAAAAATTGACACAGTGCAAAACATATGGCCGCCAACTTGGATTTCATAAATTGGTATTGCGCAATACCTATGACGTCACATATTACGTGCAAATCTACCTATGTTTCAAGATTGTCGTATAATTTACTACTAGACAAAGAATTATCAGTTATTTGAATGTTTCGTTAAAATTTGCAAAAATGTATTAAGAAAGTTAAAGTTTGGTAAAACATGGCTTTCTGCCGCGCACCGGGTAAAATAGGGTTAATTCAAACCAACCTATTAAATTGTGCTTCTGCTGCGAAGCTTGGGGATAAAGATATCATTGTATTATAAACAAATACTACTGTTGCTGCAGTTAATATCCATACTAAAGGTACACTGACATAACTTTTTTGCTTAATTTACATTTGGAACAATGTTTCTATGTAACAGAATTTATATTCTAAAATTTAATTTAGAATATGAAGATATAAAACACTATTTAATATATATTATGAAGTTTAAATCAAATAATGTGTATTAAAGATGAGAATCTACTTTGTAGACACTAAAAGTATCCTTTGTACGAACTACTTTTTTTGTGGCAACTTGCTTTCAGTTTGAGTGACCCCTGTGTTCCTCATAACTTTAAGGATCACTCCCTCCCCCTCTCTCTTTAGACCTCAGACCCTTAAATCACACCAGCTTTTCCTTTTTCATAATAAATGAACGGGTCCCTAAGTAATTCATATAACTACTCAAATGCATTGTTATCATCGCTTTACCAAAAGTTAAATGTGGAATTGCACTACTCTCTGACGATATTTCGTGAACAAAAGTGAATAGATGTGTGTGCAAGATTAGCGCAGTTGGCAAGATCTGTAACTGCCAACCAGGCGGTTCCGGGGCTCAATCCCCAGCCTAATTGAGGATTGAACTTTGGACGACCTTCATTCGCCCCGAGGACAGGGACGTTAAGCCGTTGGTCTATTCTCCCACGATCTATAAGGGACTTAAAGGAATCTGCACACTTGTCGATAAAAGAAGGTGTTGTGGAATGACACGGTCTCCCCGATTAGTCAGACACTTGTTCGTTGACTAGAAGAGAGACTTAAATCAAGTAGTTATTCTTGATATTAACTAAAGGTAGTTAGTAACTACTTACTCTCTGCCTTTACGGGCCATGTTGGGTGGTGTATTCCAACAGTGAAGTCGCACTCAAACAGTGTCAGCGTACTCTCTTTACAACAGGGGCAGCAAGAATTGGTGCAGGAATCAACTGTAGTAAGGTTCCTCTGTACTTTCACTGTAATTGCCGGCCCGTTGGTTTCGACTGTCGGCTCTTTGGCACCCCTGTCGAGCTCAGGTCTGAGACAGGAGCTGACGGAGTTTAGTAATGAACAAGAAATGGCCAACAGAACTGTCAACCTGACGAGGCAAGGTCAGGTTTTTCCAATGCTCGAGTTCCAGATAGTCCAGAGAAAGCCATATGAAACCCTTAGGAATATCTTCATTTTCTGTTGTTATAAAAGTTGGTGGGTGACCATGCGCTCTTTTTGCATCTCTGCTGCCTGCTGTCACGCCGTCGGGAATGATCATCAAGTCGTAATCTGTGGCGAGGATTGCAGTAGAAGGCTGTAGCTTTCCATAACCTTCCCTCAGACTTCCTGTTGGTAGAATGCTAAAAAAGAACTCTGTTAGCACATTGGTAAGGTGCAGCATAATCTTACTGATATAGGGGTTATCAAGTGTGTCTTGCAAGGTCTGTTCACGAGATAGTGGTGGATTTTCCCAGTAGCGTTGGATGGCAGTTTTTAAATCCAGTTTGGCAGCACAGTCAAGGCGAAAAAAGCAGCAGTCATACCAAAAGCGGAGAAAATTGACTCCCGTACTCATACAACGACGATTGGCGAAACAACACAAGCAAATTATAAGAACCATGACGAGAAACAAAGTCACCAATATTGCAGCAACGGGTCCTAAAAAGGGGTAGAAAGTTCTTAAATAATTTTACTGATTGAAAATTAACTTACTCAACACTATGGAACTATACACAACAACAATGTCTTTGTTTTTTTTCATGCTTGTAAGAATTGTAGTGCTTTTAGTGCGCGGACTTAGAACTATATACTATCATTTTTTTAATGCTTGATCAAAATGGTTAATATTAGATGAAAATCCATTGCCTGACGAGGGATATCCACATTAATATTCACGAGAAATTTAATCGCTTCGCGATTCGTGCAATAGCATTTTTTTGAGTGAAATTTAACGTGGAATTCACGAGTCAGGCAGTGGATTTTCCTTGAATAGCATAGCAGGGATGAATTTCGCAAGCTCAAGTGTTTGAATCAGTTTACTCCACGCGCGTATCGCCAACAAGAAAAGGCGGGAAAATTCCCGCCTTTTTCAAAGCTGTGTCAAACGCTTACGCGCTCGCTTGCAAAATTTTGCTAAAAGTTACCGCATTTTCCCTTCAATTTAACATCTGAAATGTCTGTTAAGCAACAAAGTTTGGATCCTAAAATGAAATTCGAAAGTACATAACCCTACAGACAAAGGGATGTAAACGTTTTGATGCTCTTATAAACTGTGAATCTCCAATCTAACTGATTTCAACAGCTGGAAGCTGCTCGACTTTCGGAAAGATGAAGCAATGTTTACAGAATGAATCGACTAAGCAAGTAACTGTAAGTAGTTTCTACTTTTATGTGCTGCTTTAGAAATGGGTTAATGGACTTTTTAGCAAATGAACAAGAGAACAACACTTTTAAAAGTTAGCGAGATTTTATGTAATTGTTTTAAATCGCTTTTAGTATAGTTCCGCCGATCAAATTAGTTGTTGTTTTCAAAGAATGTTGAAATTGAATTGCTGATCAGAAGGTGAAGACTGGCGAAGAGTCCTACATGAGATAATAAAGCTTCGTCTAGAAGCTAGAAAATTGCAATTGTTTACAGGCATATCAATTTATTTTATATTTGCTGCCAATGGTCCCCATAAAAGAAAGGCTTAACAGCCCGAAATCAAGATCGTCAAACGTAGATCGTCATCTTCCTTTTCGTTCTAGTTATCATATGAATTTCCCTGAAAAGATCTCTGGCATTCGGACAACAGAATAGTATTCCACTGTGCCTCACTTGGTGTAGTAAAGCCAACAAACGAAACTCTGCTGAAATAAAAAAAGACGTTCAATATGCTCTTTAACTTTGTCAAACTTTTCTTCAGCTGTCGTCTCGACTCAGTGCACGCTGAAAACATGCGATTCCACATTAAATACCTTCTCATCTATTCGTTGATTAGCCAATCAGCTTGCGAGGTTCATCCCTACTATGCGGTTTTATTCAGTATTGCTGGGGTTTTATTTGTGACAAAGATGGAAGCACTTTTATCTTTACATAATTGTGTAGTTGCTGTGCATGCGTTATCAAAAATATAATGTTTGGTCTTTTTGCGAAAATGCTTTAATTTATACATCCGTATCTCTTAGTGAACCAGTTGAAACAAGGCTTTGCTTTCAAACCATACTTGTGACTTCATGTTAAACTCGCGCTGCGCGCTCGCCTCCCTAAGTGTTGCATCTTAATGATCTTGGGAGTTATATGCCACTTTCTCAATCATGCACAAGCAAAGTAACGGTTTTGTGGTGGTCACAACCCCTCTTTACATCATTCTGTGACATATTTAAGGTGTTGTCATTTGCCTTCTTTCGAAAACAATCGATCTTGTTTCTTTTTAACACCATATGCCATGCTTCCAATACGTGTAGCCGGTCAACTAAAGCGCCAAAGTTGCTCTGCGTATGATTGAGGAAGTGGCTTATACCAGCGGGAACTTCGGTCCTTGGTAGGATGCAATACCGGGCCCTCTAGGTTGGGGGTTGGGCGAAGGGCTAATATCCCTTCCCCGTAAAAACTACATTATTACGGAAACCGGAAATACTTTTCAAGGAATACATGGACATGATTGATAGCGAAGGATAGAATAAGTTAAAGGGAAAGTATTAAGGCCTTATGCGCAACTGAGCGCGAAGAAGATAGGTAAGATAAGGTAGGCGCGCTCGTTCGATTTTGAAATCATTACATATGATTTAGTTTTATACCAAATTGCACTGTACTCAATTTAATTACCATAATTAGTTCGTTGAATTCAACTTTAATTACAAGATTTGCCTAGTGTAAAGCTGCTCTACCTAGTCTACAAACGTAGTAACTTGTAACTTTTTTGTGATAAGTACAGGATAAAAACTATCGGGACTTTAGAAACTACAATAAATTAAACTCTACAATACACTTAAAATAATCAATGATACATTTCTACAATACTCAAAAAATGCCTGCTTTCCATGGATACCGTGTATACTAATTAGAGATTA
This sequence comes from Parazoanthus swiftii, assembly GCA_025403585.1. Lineage (NCBI taxonomy): Eukaryota > Metazoa > Cnidaria > Anthozoa > Zoantharia > Parazoanthidae > Parazoanthus > Parazoanthus swiftii. Next base: position 5,058 of record JAOBYE010728708.1, on the reverse strand, counting down.
TTAAAAAAACTCCTTGCAGCCCGATTGAAATGATATTAGGGATTCTGTTTTTCGAAGAGCAGTTGGCAAGCTGTTCCACATAGCTGCCCCGCTATACCTAAAGCTATTCTTCAGAAAGTTTGCGCTGGGGAGTGGAAGCAATGTAGTCCCTTAGAACGTTATAGCTATTACGGTAGACAAACTTATCTGGCACAACTTGCATACTATAGTAGCCATGTAGGATTCACATCGGCGAGCAAGTGGACACCATTATAAATGTTCAAATAATGGTCCTGCATCAGAATAAAAGCTCTTACGATTAAAAACCCTTAAGCTTGTAGCTCGAATTGAAGCTTTTGCAGTTTCGTAGCATTGGTTTCACCGCAATTGCCCCAAGCAATGTTGCAATAATCGAAATGTCGTTTTACTATTGCATTATATCAGTGCGCATGTCAAGGTATCAGTGGGAGCAAAGGAGCGACAGCGTCTTATGGCTTCGATGCCCAAGGCTATTTTTTTAGACATATGGGATATAACGGCAAGCTATAGTATTGATTTATGCAAAAATTTACTTACCGTTGCTTGACTCGTCTGTATTGGAGCGAGAGTTATACGGGACCATCTTTCTTACACCCTGCAAGTTACGTTACGTCATTATTACCAATGTGATTACTTTATTTTTTTCTCGAAAGCCAGTTTTTCTATATTATTGTCCTGGCCCCGATTGCTCGAAGGCTGGTTAACTCTTAACCGAAGGTTAAAATCAAACCGAGAGTTAATTTCGCTTGCTCGAACGACAATTCTGTGATGTTATTGAATTGAATTAAATTCGCCCGAAGAATTAAATGGTCGAAGATGTTTTATCCTTCTTCTGAAGACGGATAAAACGTCTTTACAACATCTCGTTGCAGAGATCGTCGTCTAAATTCCTCGTCTAAATCGGGCAGCACTTAATTATGTCGACTAATCGACGAATTTAATATGAGTTTATTTCGTCTGAATTAAACACAACGTATGAACTAGTCCTTATATAATATGTTCAACAGATAAAATACACGCGCTGTTCGGAATTTTGATCACCATTTATTAATTAACTAAAATATACATTAGGTGATGGCCTTTGTGTTGTGAACTTTTTACGGTAAACATTTTCAATACAAGAAACAAAGTCGGCATTGCTACTGAGTTTTTACTAAACAAGTTAATGTTAACTTGCATTATTTTTGTAATTGTTAACCTGAGCTTTTCATCTCGTGGAGAAATCAGTTTCATAAAACAGCACCAATAACTACTGCAAGTATAAACATGACTGCGACTCTTGCTAAGGGCGCGTTTACCATGTTTCCGCTTTAAAAGATAACGTACTCTATCTATAAAACCAACACTAACACCTTAGCTACTAACATAACTATTAAGGTTCTGTTTCAAAGGTGCGCCTCATCATTCTTCAAATATTTTATAATTATGCATATGTTCGGTAAGCTGCAAGAATTTACAAATCGGGAGTCAATTTTCGAAATATATGGACGCTTCCTGTATACTTCTCTTCGATCTTTCAGCATCGTGGTTTCTGTGTTGCTTGTGTCAATATAGTGAAAGTCACAGTTGCATTACGTATACCTAAAATTTATTCATGAGTATTCAAGAGGACACGGCAACCTAAAAGTTTCACTGCAATGCCTTTCGCGTCCTTTGTGCTATTGAGTAAATATGGTTCACGAGGTGTTCTCTTTCTAAATAAATTGTGATTGGAACTTTTAGAATTTTCAACTGAAATACATAAACTGAGTAGAAGCAACATCACAACAAATCTTTGGTGCAAACTTACCTATTTTAGCCTATGGTATTGCGGTATTCGACTGTAAAGCAGATTTGTCCCTCCCTTCACTCCTTGTATGAATAAATTTTGAGGTTTCTCGGAACTGCTTTGCTTAACTCAGGTCAAGGGTCTCAGTTTCCTTGAATACGTTGTGCCTTTCAGATAAATAACAACGGTGGTGGCTTGCACTCTCACATAATCTATTTCATATTAGTTAAACCTCTATTTATAAGAAACCAAACAGCTGTTTTATTTTGTGCAACCAAGAATATTGGGTTCCTTTTTGCAAAAGTATTAGTACCAAAACTGCGCACCATTTGGTTTTGATAAAGAATTGTGGGGTCAACATTTCAAAAACATTTGTCAACGTGCCAAATGTGTAAAGTTCCATGCAAACAAGCATTTACTCACCCGTACCATAAGTATCCTGAAAGTACATAAATCCGCTCCCCTTATGATTCTTTCAGTGCTTAACTAAGTACTTGTTTGTTCATGAACAATGTAAAAGACCTTCTAAAGTGACTTTCCCACTTTCCAGCATTTGAGCGTAAAGTTTCAAAAGACAACAAAAATACTCGGAATGGCGCGATATCACTCAAGCGCAAGAACACATCTAGCGTTAGGTCTCTTAGCCAAGGGCAGAATACCATCCCATTGGACAGCTAGCTAAAAGGAGTCTATTTATTACTTATTCCAAGCGCCAACCGTATGACTTCATTTGCCCAAGTTAACCAGCGAAAGTTAAACAAAACTTTCGCGCGGCGAAATATTGAACTGATCTCTTCGTGTTTATGAGAACGCAATTCCGCTACAATGTAGTCAACTGCACAAAGCGACATTGTTTATTTCAGGTATATAAATAGTTCTTTTCTCTTTTGCTGGATGACTGACATTTCATTATCTGAGTTATAGTCAACACCGGAAGATGGTTATTAAAATGTTCTGGCCAAAAAGGGAGCGTGAGATAATTCCATGGGATATAATGACAAATGACACAAAACATTGTTTTAAATGTTGTATACCATGAACAAAGGCATGTTTGCACTGGCGGACTCAGTTGCAAGTTGAATAGACTGCGAGCCGTCTCTTCCTTTTCCTCAGATCAGTGCATCAGTGAAAAATGAGCGGCGAAGCCACGAGCGAGTCGGCGAGCGAGATTCTGCTCGCGCCCCACTCCCCCAGCAGCATTAAGCCACACGGCCAAACCGAGGACTCTTCCGTTTCCCGCGGAAATAGCGAAATAAAGGGACGGCTCGCAGTCTACAGGTTGAACTGCATGCAGAATAACCCGTCACTTGTCTGTTGCATCACCGCTAAATGTTATACTAGTCCTAAATGTAATAAAAATTGGCGCTCAATTTAATGCACTGACCAACAGTAAATGTAATACAATTTAACACTAAATGTAATAAAAACAATTATTTTCAAAAACGTGACAGCAAATAGTGATACACCAATAAACGTTCTCCAGGAGAATACTTAGAACAAGAATAATATACTTATAAATCAATGACGTCATCTCACGTGACTTTTAAATTGCCTTAATATCGGATTATTTCATACTAATTCATAGTTCGTAAACAAGTACATACAGATGGTAACAATATCAGTTACAGTGTGATGACAGTAAGGCAAACATTATAGACGACCGGAGTACAGCATGAGAAAAGTTGAAGATTTAAAACATGATGACGTAAGCTACGTAGTAAGCAATGTAGTGTGTAGCAGATCAGGCGGAATCGATCTGTTTGTAAGATTCCAGCAGACAGTTTTTTTAGTTTCTTCTTCAACATAGATTTGCTAAGCTTTTTCGTTTCTTCATCAAGGGAGTTCCAAAATGTTTGCTCCAGTAAATCTGATGTTGAATTTTCCGCAGTCAGTCCTTATTTAGGGGAATAAAAAGTGAAGAGTTTGAAGCTATATCCTAGTATTATACCTAGTATGTTTTTGGTAAACTTTGTTAAAAAATGAATCAAAAACGCTTGGCAGATTATGGTAATCATACATAAAGATTGCGTTATGGAAATAAACAACATCATGGGACTTGAGAATTTCTATTTTAACGTATATTGGCTTTGTGTTTCGGGAAAGGTTTTTATGTGGATGGCCTTTTTTTTTGAAGAACAAAAAGAGGATTAATTGTAGAATGGTAGGTGGTTACCAATGTTATTATTCCATTTGTGAAAAATGGAAAAATTAAAGATAGGTAGAGATTGACAAAAACACTAATATTAACAAAATGCCTCAGTTTAGATAGAGCTCCAATATTACAATTTAACTTTTTGACTGGATGGGAAATCTGAGCTTTCCAGCTACGTATACAATGTAGATCAGCGATCACTCCCAGATACGATATGTAAATTTTTGTTCATGTTTGAGAGCCTTATCAATTAATGTAATGCATACTTCCTATATTAATTTTTCTAATTGAACGACAATTTATTGGTACATAGCCAGTCATGAACTTGTGTCAATTCCTGATTAACGCGAGATTCGAGAGCTGGCAAGCTCTTGTCTGAATAGAAAAAGTTTGAGCCGTCTGCAAACAGATGAAAATCAAGTATCCTTGAAAGGTTCTGCAAGTCATTTTAGGCAAACTCTTTAGCTTATTCTTAATTATTTGATGTTTCTTTTACTGTTTTCGTAATAATTAAGAAGAAAGAATAGTTTAAGAGAAGGTATGGCTTCGAAGGGGGAAATGTTTGCAAAAGGAATGATATAGGCCACATAATTGTAGTTAGACAGTTCTTGGCATTATCAAACCGATCCACAATAAGTTGCGGAATGTGGCAAAGGATTCCTGGGTTCCATTTTCCCGCTTTCGGCAATTTATGTGATCGTTGGAGTGTCTTCCCTGTTAAGGAATTTAGGATAAATGTAACCATGTTGGAAATGAGACCAATATTTTGCACTTGAAGCTGAAAGTGTTTTTTTCAGAGTAATGTGCGCTGTTGCCCACCCGGAAAATAGGTCTTCTTAACCACACGATCGTTTTGTTGTTCCTAAGATAGATATTCGCACCGTTCGCGCCCACGTGATTAAGTCGGCCGCGCCAAGGTCCCCACCCAGCTTTATAAAAGGAACTTGCTGTAAAACTGTCATTTGGAACCTCGCCGCTTCCAGACCCCAACGGCAATACTTTACTGCAACCTAAGTCATTCTTAGCTCTCCCCTAAAGACGCCGACATGGCCTCCACACGAGGGTTTCTTTGCTTTGTACTTTTTCTCCTGGTTCTCCTGGTTTGTGTATCTGAAAAATC
>JAOBYE010728697.1:0-10098 GCA_025403585.1 Parazoanthus swiftii | reverse complement strand
CTCATAAAATCCACACTTCCACGTGGTGACCAAAATGGCTGAATGCGATCGGCCTCGCTTCGAGAGTCGAACTTCTCCGGCTGATGACGTCACTCATCGGTGCCGGAGTGGACTACTGCTATTGGTCAAGTGTTCTCCCCCGCCCCTGGATTATAGATAAGAATGCGTTTTTAGCCGGTGTTTGGGAGTCATGCTCCCGGTCATGCTACCCAAAAAGATGAATGCGACCTTTTCTCATTATCGTGTAACGATTATCAATGAGTCTCGGCAAAGTATTCAACAGCAGAAAAGAACATTTATTTGCACGCTCAACTTCGGGTATGCTTTCTGATCTGTGAAATTATAGAAGTAGCGCCCTTCTAGGTGTCTTAGAATACTGAAGTGTGAACCGTTGTAATGTAATGTAATGTTACACACGGTGATAAATATATCAAGGTATTCTCTGCTTTTGTTTTGCTTTGAGTTTGTCGGTGATATTTCAACACTCTACGGTAGTGGTAGTGGTAGGCTGTCGTTTTCAAATTACTCTCTAGTTGTTGTAACGTGACAAGCTCCAGCGTGTTGATCTTCGGGTAAAAGCGCGCTAAGACGTGCTTAAACACGCGACTTCTAGCCGGCTTTGATTGCACGCTAGATTATCTCAGTAAAATCCTACACATGACGGATGACTATGCGCACAGTAAATATGAATAAAGTATAGAGATCGCACAACAGCCGACACAGTGAGAAAACAGACAATAATAAATAAAATAGTCCTTTTATTTTTTTATTCAAAAACAAACTTTATTTTAAAATGACGAATTAGAATAAAAGCAGTTCATCGCTGTTTTTTTTTTAAGTTCATATTTTGTCAGCCAAAGAGGACTTTTTTGGCGCCTGATAACTTAAGAAAACGAAAATCAGGAAGTTCACTTTTATTTCACATTTGATATTTTAAAAGTATACACTCTTTTTTTATAAAAAATATAAATTTAAGAACAAGCTGAGGTTGACATTCTATATGTAGGACAAGTCCTCCCTACAGCTTTTTAAGGCTGAACTCACACTTTCAAATAATTTCTAATTTATCCAATATTTTAAGAACAGCTAGCTTCAGAATTTATTGGTTCTTATAAAAAAAAAAAAGAGTGTGAAAAAAAAGAACTTTTTTAAAAGTGAAATCAACTTTGACTGAAAAGGGAAAGTAAAAATTTTAGTGCAGGAAAACGACCACTAAAGAGAAGGGGCTATGTCCAGGAAACGAAGCTCATCTAAAGCGTTTTTATGACCTCAACTCTAGCCCCATTTAGGAGCTTGGTTGCCGCGCGGGAGCGGAAACTGACACAAGCGTGGGGGACTAAGTCCTACTTCCTGTTTCGTCGCCTCAGCTGCCCAAAGCGGACCCACTGCGAGATGATATGGAGTTATGTGATGACCCGAAAAATGATATTTCATTGAAAGTCAAAGTGTTCTACCACGATTGCTCTTTAGACTAGAAGAGACAGCATTCTCGCTTACATGTGTTTGTTTGCTAGCGGAGAAATTTTTGAGAAATCGTATTTTGAAAAGGGGAAAAGTGTTCGGTATGTTGAGGATCTTGCTGTCAGCCCTCGTGTTCGCTGCAGGTAAAATAATTATTTGAATCCTGTTATTTCATAGAATATCTGTGAGGGACTTGAGTTGTAGATATTAAACTGAGTGCCTGTTTGCTACTTCTCATTTATACGTTGCTCGCTGAAAGCCAAAATCGGGCACAGTATTAAGAAGAAATCTTGTGGTTTGATGTTGTGTATAAATATTTATCGAAGGAGAGTGAAACCTTCTTTTTGAGTTTTTCTACTAGGACCTTAGCTTTTGAGTTTTGTGTTAAGGATCAGTTTGAAACCACAGCATTGTTAAAAGGTCACTTATATCTCTTATCATATTGTTAATTAACAAATTTTGCTGCTCTTTACGATGCGAACTGTGAATTTCTCATTAAACAGCCGAAGAATATTCTGAACTCTCCTGGTGGTACCGTGGTTCGGATGTCATTTGCAGTCCGTTTTAGTCCATCAGCATAGATCAATTGTGCAGCTTCCGATACTGTGAGAATTGCTTGTTTTAGATCTAGCTTGGGGCAATCTAGTTTTACTTCGCTGCGATCAAATTACTTACTAAATATTGTTTTGAGTGAAGGAATTAGTTCAAACGCAATTGGAGTTTGCAGGGGAAGCCAAAATGACAGATGACTGTAATTTGATGAAGTGCAAAAGAAAAGTGTAATTGTCAAATTGTTTACTTCTCTGCTTTGTAGTCTTTTGTTTTTTAATACACAGTTTAGTAATTGATTGTAAGACGGTCAGTTTCTTTTTCTTCAAAAAGCAGAGTGGTTGCGTGTGCGACGTTTGACTGTATAAATATTGAAAACGAAATTTTTTATAATTAATTGCCCCACCAAAATGATCGAAACAGGATTTCTTTATAAAGCCGCCGTTTTGCTGATGCTTTTGTTTACAATTGTATCAAGTATACTTACGCTTTCGTTCTTGTGTGAGCATGCTTGCACGGGTTTCCGGCAGGTCGGTACGGCCGTATGTTGTACGTAATACTAATAGAGAAATACTGTTAAAAGTTCTAATTATAAATTTCGGCGTGAAATAATAATATTTAATGCCAACTTAAGCCTTAAAACCACTACGAACTATAGATAAGGATGGATTATGGTTTGACTAAGACAGTTGATATTCACAAAGCAAGTTTTGGCAGATCTAGATCTGGAACCTTAATGTAATTTTGAAATTGGCAACCATATAATTATTAAATAGAGAAATACTTATTTTGATCATGTTAATGTTTTATTCATATCTGGAGGCTGTATATTCCCAGTATGAGGCACGGATTATCACTTCTTGGAAGAGAATGCTACATGTCATTTGCTAATATGGGAATTATTAAATAATTTGAGTAAAGGATTGTCAAACTCAGTTTATTTTATTTTTTTTTATTTTTTTTTTTCATGTCACGATTGTGCTGCATATACGGTAAGGTAGTTTACATGGTGGTGCAGTGGTAACAGGCCCATAGGCAGGAATTTTGTTGGGGGATGCAAATTTCGTAAACTTGGACTCTTAAGAGCCAAATTTATGGGACAAACACATACATGGCCTTTTTTTTAGTCATTTCAATTTATGATAGCGCCAGCTCTTATGATTAACCTATTTGGGCTTCTTCATTGTCTTGTTAGTCCTCCAAGTGCAGACCTTTCTTGGTCTGTGTGTGTGTGTGTGTTGGGGGGGGGGTGGTGTGTATGCACCCCACACACCCCCTCCCCCCTGCCTATGGGCCTGGGTTAGTGTAACCTTATCAAACTTGGTTATCAATATGGCACAGGTTCAAACCCCTGTGAATGAATCTCAAATTTTTTTTCCCCCACTGAGATTTTTTCTTTTTTCTCTGTTTTCTTATCAAGACAAAAATATATTAGCATGAAATCACAAGCGTTATAGCATAGAATCATGAAATAAAGAACAAACAATCTAGATCGGGTAAATAACTGCCAGCCTTTTTCTTGCACGAGCACTGTCATCAGATTCCCATTCTACTTTATGTAAAGATGGTTCATATTTCGTTTCCAACTTACTGCAATAAACAAGTGAGATCGGAGTATCTACTTCAAACCTGCCTGAGTCAGGCTATGGCATAGCCTCTGATTGCCAAGCTGAAATTATTTGGAAATATGCAGCATACATATATAGAGCAGTGGTGATAGTTACATGTACAATCATTTAAAATCTGTTTGCACCAAAATTTAGGTATAGATGTGCAGACATTCCAACCCTCCCGATTTACCGAGTCTCCCTATTATTAATTTTTGGTACATTCTCCCTGTCTCCCAGTTTTTGCCAAAATCTACTGATTTTTAGTACAGTTTAAAAATGGAGGTTCAAATTATACAAACAAGAGTTGATTTGCAATTGAGTGATAAAATGTGGAAATGGGGTATTAACAAATCTCAGTTTTGTTTTAAAACCAAATGTGTTGTACATGTGTTTCATAGTTGACTGTAGTTGCCTTGTTCCACACAGTAACTGTCTTTCCCAGTCTTCTGTTAAAGGCCTATTGACCAGTCCAGTTTTTTTCAAAGGGTTATGTGATTGGGAGGGGAGAGGGGGTATGGTGGGGAAGGCTGTGGTACAAACTTCCTTATTTTCAATATCCAGCGGTTGGTCCTGTTCCTGGCATTAGTTTTCTAAAGGCTGGAAGCAAATAGATTGTTATCTTTATTCTGTATACCTACAGTCAGACCATGAATTCAATTTGGTAGATTTTCAGTGGAAAAGACCAAACTGACATCAGCCAAAGTCTTCCAACCACAAAAAGGATTTGGCAAAATCATCAACCCCAAAATTGCATAAATGAATCAAAATTGAATCCACCACATAGATCTACCAACCTTTTTTAAAACCAGAGTACCCTCTCCCCCTGAGGTTTGCATACTAGCTTCTGAAGTTGGTTGATTATTTTTTTGTGAACCCAAGAAAAAATAGTTTGGTTACTCTAATATTACCAGTTGTGCTTGATTGGTATTACAGTAAATGATGAAGTACTATTTTTCTGGAAAATCCTTCTCATACACTTAATTGGGACCTGTCAGCAAGTATTAATTTTTATGCTCGTTAATTACTCCAGGAATATTGGTTACAGTACCAGTGGAACCCGAGGAACCAACAAAACCTCCACCCCATGAAGGGCCGTACTCTTCAGTCACCAAGTCTTCACAGAATGCTCTTTTGAGCTCTTCACCAACTTCAGCAGCTCTTGTAGCAATTACCAGTGATTTAGCTACTCAGACTGAAAGAGCCAGTACTGTTGACAATAAATCATCTGCAGTTAATGCTGGATACGATTCTTTTACCACCAGCCTAGGAAGCAAGACTGTAGCTGCAGCACTGCAGCCATCTCAAGTCTATTCATTAGTGAGTTCCAGTAACTTGCTACCCTTGAGTTCTGACCAGGTCACTACAAGTGTAGGACTGACTGCATCACCAGCTTTACTTATGCAGACTACTGCTGTTGGCATTGTATCTCCAAGAGCAACTGCAGTATCCACTGTGACACTTAAAGGCTTTCAAGAGAGCAGCTCTCAAACTAGTATGCAACAAACTGTAAATACAGAGGGTATCATACTGAAAAGCTCAACAACTGTTGTTGATAGTGCAGCGGCAGTGGTTGGTACTCTTTCACAGGCTATGGAAACTTTAAGCTATGAAGCACTAGTTTCTTCAACCACATCCCAGATTTTACAGACTGCACCTTCCAAGGGAGATGTTATGTACTCTAAGCCACTGGCAACTTCCACTCCATCTACTGCAATTCAAAGCTCTTCAACTTCGGTTTATGTGCAATCATCAGCAACAGTAAAGCAATCTAGTAGTGTTGCCGGAAAACAGACAAACATACACACTTCAGTAACAATGTCTTCAACCTCACCTGTAGCAAGCAATTATCTTCCATCACCTGTAGCATATTCTTCATTTGCTATACCAAACAGCTCAGGATCTATTACGTCAAAATCACCAACACTTATTGTTTTGCCACAGGCTACTTCTATTTCCCTGTCATCAGAAATCCATACTATCACACATTTTGCCTCTACCTCAACAGTGTCACATATTCTCACTTCTTCAACAGTTGTGTCACCAACAGCTCCAGTTGGAGGTGAGTTCAGTAGTTTGTGTGGTTTGAATTGGCTGAGGAAAGATGATAAAGGATTGGAGTTTAGGATGGTGAGATGGTGATAAGGATAAAAAAATGGTATGAGTTTGGAATTTGGGATTGTAGGAAGATGGTTCAGGAGGATTAGGATAAGTAACATTGATTGGGGGAAGAGTTGTTAGGGTGGGGAAAGATGGGAAGTGGCCCATCTTACGGGGAAGGAGTGCCCATGAGCAGTTGAAGGTAGCACTTCCAAGGACATTTTTTCTTTTTTTTCCTAAATTTGTATGTATTACGGAACAATTTTTGTGTTTTTTTAATCAGTACATTTCCATGGCAACCAGTTTCTGAGTGATATGTCAGCAAAATTTTCCTAAAATTTTCCAAATTTTTTTCTCAATTAATGTTCTTGGTTTTTTTCCCTGTGAAACTGCATTTTGTACTAATTAAAGTTCATTCCATCAGTTTTCCACCAATTTTGGGTCAAGTAAGACCTTTTTTGATGTCATGAAAAATCCAAGATGGTGGCTAAGATTGAGCACTGCCAAGTATTTAAAAATATTTGCTTAATGATGTCACATTTTGTCACACATCCACCAAAGATAAATCAAATTGCTTGAGTATCAAGCAATTAAGTATCACTGTGTTCTCTCTAATTGTGTCTGAACTATGGGCTGCAGTTACTTTCCACACACACACCCCTGGGAGTGGGATTCAAGAAAATCCTGTGTAGGATAAGGTTAAGTAGTAAAATGATGTAGAGGTTAGTAAGGATGAAGATGACATTATCTGGGGTAAAAGCTATTGGGGTGAGTAAGAATGGGAAATGTACAGTACTGGAGTCTGGGATGGTGAAGAAAGTTGTGAGGGTGAAGGTAGGGATAATGTTGGTTAGCAAGTAGATTTATGGGGATAATGAAGGATGGGAAGTGAATTGGAGTTTGGTGTGGTAAGAAGAGTATCGGAGATGAAGTTAAGGATCTTGTTGATTGGTTGGTGGAGTATTTGGATGAGTAAGGATCCATGGGAAGTGGAACAGAGTTGAGGATGATGTGCAATGAGGTGAGGATGAAGATGTCATGAAAGTAGGGTATAGCTATTGAGTAAGGATGGAGGTGCATTAGAGTTTGTGATGATAAAATTGCTGTTGTAGATGACATTGCTTGGGAGGAAAAGGACTAGGGTGTGGAAGATTGGTAAATGCACTGGAATTTGGGATGGTGAAGAGCATGGTGAGGATGAGGGTTAAGATGGTGTTGGCTAATGGGTGGAGGTCTTTGGATGAGGAAGGGTGGGAATAAATATGAGTTTTGAGGTGGTGAGGAAAGTGATGAGGATGAGGGAGTTTTCATTAGCAGGTAGATGTATTGAGATGATGAAGGATGGGAAGTGGATTGGAGTTTGATAGGTTAGAAGAATGGTAAGGAAGAAAGTGAGGATAGTTTTGTTACAGGGCTGATTATTGAGATGAAAAGAGAAGAGTTTGGGATAGTGAAAAAAGTGCTGAGGGTGAGGATTGGGTTGAGAAAGGATAGGAAGTGGAATGGAGTTTAGGATGAAGTGGATTGAGTATAGCTATTTGAGTTAGTAAGGGTAAGGGGTGAAGTGAAATTTGCAATGGTAAAGATGGTGTTGAGGATGACATTGCTTGGGGGTGGAAATTACCTTCAGTGAAGAAGAGTGGGAAGTTCACTGGAGTTTGGGATGGTGAGAAGGGTGATGATGATGAGGGTGACAATGGTGTTGGCTAATGGGTGAAGTTCTTTGGATGAGGAAGGATGGGAAGTAATATGGGGTTTGGGATGATGAAGAAAGTGATGATGAGGAGGAATGGGAAAGTTTTCATAAGCAGGTGAATATATTGAGATGATGAAGGATGGGAAGTGGATTGGAGTTTTGGATGGTGAACAAGTGCTGAGGGTGAGGATTGGGTTGAGAAAGTATGGGAAGTGGAATGGAGTTAAAAGTGGGCTGAGATAAGGATGAGGGTGAAGATGAGGTTAAGTGGGGGTATAGCTATTTGTGAGTAAGGAGGATGGATGCAATGGAACTTGTGACATCTGGTAAAAATGGTGTTGAGAATGACATTGCTTGGGCAGGAAATTTCCTAGGGTGCAGATAGATGGGAAGTGAACTGGAGTTTGGGATGGTGAGAAGGGTGATGATGATGAGGGTGACAATGGTGTTGGCTAATGGGTGAAATTCTTTGGATGAGGAAGGATGGGAAATAAAATGAGGTTTGGGATGATGAAGAAAGTGATGAGAAGGAGGAATGGGAAAGTTTTCATAAGCAGGTGAATATATTGAGATGATGAAGGATGGGAAGTGGATTGGAGTTTTGGATGGTGAACAAGTGCTGAGGGTGAGGATTGGGTTGTGAAAGTATGGGAAGTGGAATGGAGTTAAGGATGAAGTGGGCTGAGTTAAGGATGAGGGTGAAGATATTTGTGAGTAAGTATGAGGGATACAATGGAACTTGTGACATCTGGTAAAATGGTGTTGAGGATGACATTGCTTGGGCAGGGAATTTCCTAGGGTGCAGAAGGATGGGAAGTGAACTGGCGTGAGGGATGGTGAGAAGGGTGATGATGATGAAGGTGGTGTTGATCAGTGCGTAGAGCTATTGGGGCAAAGAAGGATGAGAACTGAACTGCAATAGGAGGGGTAGTGAGGATTATGAGGGTGAGGATGATACTGTTTAGCAGTTAGAGTTGTTTTGGTAAAGAAGGACAGGATGTATGTTGGAGTTTTGTATGGCAAGAATACCATGAGGATCACATCAATTAGGGGGTGGAATTGTTGGGGGAGAAAGGATGGTTTTTGAATGGGAATTTGTGATGGTGAGAAAGGCACCTGCAGCTATTGCTGCAAGGAAGGAATAGGATAGATGTAGAGGATGGTGAGGATGAGTGCGAAAATGTTGAGTGGAGCTAGTTGGTAAGAGTTTGGGATGATGATAATTGCGTTGAGGATGAGGGAGAGTATGATGTTGATTATAAGGATGACTGTGATTGGATGGGTGGATTTATTGGAGTGAGGAATAATGCAAATGCTGTCAATACTATAAAAGTAGAACATTCGAGGCAAGAGGTTAATTTTGCTTGCAAAAAAAGATTGTTGATTTACACAACAGCTACTTCTTTAATGTAATTTATAATGAATGATTGCGTTTATTTTAAAATGTGTATTTTTTGACCAAACTTGAGAGAAAATGGTTCAGGAAGGATTACTCTTGTTGATACTGGTGCTAAAATATACTTCTTACAATTTCATTTTCAAGGTATACCTTCACAACCAAGCCAACCACTGGTTTTCGAGGTAACAGCAAATAGCGTTGACCTTGTATGGAACAAGACAAGTTATACAACTGGCATTGCCAACTACACTGTCGAGTACAGTCAAGATTCCACGCTGTGGTCTCAGCCATCTTGTAGCAATGCTCGGTTGCATTCTGGTTGTGTTGTGACGAATGAGAAGGCCCTTGTGGTAGAACTGAAACCCTTCACTCGGTATTTCTTCAGAGTGTTTGCGTCAAACACATTCGGACGCAGCAATGCCAGCAAAGAGCAAGTTGTTACTACATCCGAAGCAGGTACAGTGTTACTTTTTAGCTCTCCTTAGATACCTCACCAAGTACGGTATTTATTCGAATTAGCGCCCCCTCTCGAATAACCGCCCCCTCCAAAAAATCCAAAAATTAAATAAGTGCATTCCCTCGAATAAACGCCCCCCAAAAAGAAGAACTAGAATCCTTGTGAAATCACATTTTTTTAGAACCGCGGTGATATGAATTAGATATCGACTAATGTGCTTGCATTTCACGGAACACTGGAATGTTGATCGTATCACGTGTTTTAGACAGTACTCATTTATTAGGCTGCATTCCGTGAATGCTGGAATCAAGACTTTTATCCAATATGGTTCTGTTTAGAGCTCGTTCAAAATTGTTTTACTGGACAGCAACATCATCAGCTTTTTGTTGTGTAATGAAAGATACCAATAAATTTTACTCAAAATTCGAGTGTCTTTGCGACTAAAATGGTGAAAATTTAGTAAGCGCCCCTCTCGAATAAGTGACCCCTAAAAGACCAAATTCAAATAAGTACGCGGTAGTTGAAGTGAATCCCTAGAGCTGTGCATGCTAATACTGTTAAGGTGCGTTTTCATAGTTGCTTCATACGAAACGGCTTCTTTCCAAAACTGATTCAGATCTCCCATTTTTACACAAAGTTTGTTATATAGCAAAGATACTTTGAGCATTTTGATTGGTTCTTGAGCGGTCTTGATCTCCCGTAATGCCCACGGTCAATACAGGTTGCTGTTAATGATCTAGGTGAGTCAATTGAGGGGAGTCAGGATGGCCGAGTGGTTAGCGCTCGTGCCTCCCACCTCTGTGGACCCGGGATCGAACCCTGGGCTTCG
>JAOBYE010728686.1:0-10098 GCA_025403585.1 Parazoanthus swiftii | reverse complement strand
CTAGGTATTTTTTAGGGTAGAAATTCGAGCTTTCCGACGGTCATCCCTACCACTTTCACCCTGAAGTACCCCCCCCCTCCTCGGGCCCAATCACTTTCGAACAGTCGAAGAAGTGCTTCAGAGTCTAAACGTCACCTTCCTTCATCAGAACGAGATGAATCTTTCGGTTTTATACAATGGCCTCAGTAATCGTTAGGTTTTGCTCAAATATACCAAGTGTTGTTATTATTTTTAAAAATGAGTCAGGACCAAAATAATTCAAGGTAATTTTAAAAGAGTTTTGATACAATGGGGGGATGTGGGATACTCTTTACCCATTTGTACTTACATTTGCTAGAAAATGGCACACTTTTCAGCACTACAATACCAGACGATCGGCAAATTTTCACGTGACCTCAGTAAGCCAATCAGAGCGCGCCTCCTCGATTTGGCATATGGCACCATCCCAGAAAGCAATTCGGGCAAAAAACCACACGAATGATTCTGGAATTTGGACGCCATTTTGGAAAAGCAACCGCGCGCGCAAGGAGTTGTGGGATGGTGCCATATGCCAGAATCAGTCCGGCGTGCCTTGCGCGCCTACTCCGTTCACCTGGAATAGCACCCTTTTAATTATTTGCAATTGTAGACTATGTTGACATATATTAATAGAATTAGAAATAGTAATAATAACATTTAATTGATTTGTGCTCCTCTCTACGTACGCGTGCGCATTACATAAGCTAATAAGCAACAACTCGTATTATCTGCTGACTCAAGCACTTTCGTGAAGTCAAAACTAATGTCGTCAAAAGTACCCTCTTGTCTACCTTGTCTACACCCTGAGTGTCGACTGCAGTCGACATTGGCGACGAAAGCGATACTTAAGGCTTGATCGACAATAACAGTAAGGATAGTGATGAGATGATGATGATAACAACAACAACAACAACAATAATACGGTCAAGCTTGATCATGGTTCTTTCCCGGAGTTTTCATTGAATACATGTGAAAACAACTGATTAGGTATTATTTCTTAGAATTTCAAACATGGCAAGCGCCGATATCGAAGAGCTGGGATTGATCGAGGGAACAACCGACCCGACTCACGAGTACGGGTCACTCTCGCCCGCGGGCGATCTACATGCGAGTATCAACTTGACGAGCAGCGGTAAGAAGGTGGACTTCGTCCTCGTGTTTGAGAAAGCAAAAGAGGACGAGAACGAGAACCAGGAGAGGGATGGATACCGGCAAGAGTTTGAGAAGAATCTCATGAAGGAAGGTTTGGAGTTGGAGCGTACAGAGGGAACTTTACCGGGGGTGAGTAAGTATGTTATTAGACCTCTCGGGAGTGAGTGAGTAAGTGTATACATAATCTCACCAGGGGTGTGTGAGTGGATAGATGACCTAACCAGGAGTGAGCGAGTGTATACGTTACCTCACCAGGGGTGTGTGAGTGGATATATGACCTAACCAGGAGTGAGGAAGTGAGTGTGTGTACACGTTAGCTAAGATTAAGTGAATTATTTTATTGGTAAACTAGTGATAAGCCAGACGATTTCTGTTACACTTACTCATATTAACCAAAGCTAAGACAAAACTATTGTTTTGTAGTTAGCAATACTTTCTGTTACCTGCTCAGGAGACAAACGTATTATTATTTGCTTTCCATAAGACCTTTTGGTTAAACTATTTTATCCCTCTCTATATAAAATACATGTAATGTAATGTAATGTAATGTATGTATGTATGTATTTATTTATGTATGTATGTATGTATGTATGTATGTATGTATGTATGTATGTATGTATATATTTATGTATGTATTTATGTAGGTAGGTAGGTAGGTAGGTAGGTACGCAAAAAGGTATAGGTTGTCCTGCAAGCAAAAATTGATTTGATTTGTAATGCAAAGCATATATTTATTGTTCCGACAGTGCGAAGAAGTTGTCTTTGTCTTGATTCATGCACCTTGGGACGTTCTGTGCCGTTACGCAGAAAAGATGATGATAAGAGTCCCTATTCGCGAGCCAGACGAGAAACCCGAACGGAAGAGGATTGCTAAATTCTTCGACTTTCTCTGGAGACCTTTTGAATTAGAGAGCGATGTCCCAGAGAAAGAGAAACGTTACGTCACTGCCTTCTTTAGCCGCAGCAAGATGGGGTCCTTTCTGATAAAAGACCAGGACTCCTTTTTCTCCGACAACGATCGCAGCCGCATTGTGAATTTTATTCTCCAAGGGACAAAATTTTCCTCGGAACTGGAAGATTTTGGTATCGACCGGCTGATTAGTAAAGAAGTATACATCGATGCCTATCGCCTTCACGACGGACCAGTGGAAGGAGAACGCGGTCAGCCGCCTGAAAACGATCGACAACGGCTTCGTCGCGACTGGGCTTCGTTCCGCCGCTGGTATAAATACCAACCGCTAAACGCGATCAAGGATTATCTTGGTATCCGGGTTGGTTTGTATTTCGCCTGGCTTGGTACCTACAGCTTCATGCTCGTGTTTGCTGCAGTGGTTGGGTTGTTGTGTTTTATAAGTGGTCTTGTCACGATGAACAGCTTCATCCCAGCCTTGGAGATTTGTGACACGAACAACACCGAGACCTTCTACATGTGTCCGTTGTGTGACAAAGTATGCAGCTTCTGGACGCTAACACAGAGCTGTCGTTACGCAAGGATCACGCATTTGTTTGACCACGAGGGGACAGTGTTTTTTGCAATCTTTATGTCCTTGTGGGCCACCGTGTTCCTGGAGGTGTGGAAGCGCCAACAAATCAGCTTGGCGTACGAATGGGACATGCTGCAGTTTGAAGAAGACATCCAGCCTCCAAGACCAGCCTATGTCGCCAAGGTATAGTTTACGTCTAGACTTATTTAATATCATTCACTGTGTTATCACAGTTAATTATCAGTGTTACAGTTATCACGTTAACTTTCATTTACCATCATTTATTATCGTTCACAACAATCACTATCATTTACTATAGATCAATATCAGTCATTTTCAGGCAGCATCATATATCATCACTCATCAGCATTTACTATCATTCACTATGATGGCCTATCACTGCGATATTTTTGGTACATTTCGTTAGCCCAACGTCCGGCTTCAGCAGTATAAAACTGAAAAAAATCCCATACATCCCACGTTTTGCCAAATTACTGGGAGCTTAGGCTAAAGACGATTTCGTTGAACACGACACAGTGCAACGTTAGCTTCAGTGTCTAAATTTTTGTCTATGCCCTAATCATTTGTCGATGTCTATGTATACGCGTATGGTTCCACCTATGTCTATTTCTATATGCCCCTATATGTCTGTGTCGGTGTTTGTGTCTATGCTAGTATCAACACTTGTATCAACAGCAACGCCGAAGTCAACACCAACGTTAATGTCGGTGACAATGTAAATGCTCCGGTTGCATTGACGTGGTACTAAGTATGACGTTGACATTGAAGTTAGTATCATTGTTATACGGCCTTTAGGTAAAGGAAACACGGCCAAACCCGGTCACTGGCAAGATGGAGCCGTACCTTCCCAGGACCACCCGACTGAAGCGAACTGCGTGCTCTGTCTCAATCATCGTCACGATGGTGCTTCTGGTAATCGCAGCAGTTGCAGGGGTAGTCTTGTACCGTGCCGCAATGGTCGCTGCACTCTCAGCCACTACAGATCATCAAATCCAGCTTAACGCTCGCATCATAACTTCAACCTCTGCATCAGCGCTCAACCTGGTGGCTATCACCATACTTAGCATGGTATACGGCAAACTGGCCAAACTGCTGACGGACTGGGAAAACCCGAGGACCCCGAATGAGTACCGTGACAACATGACCATCAAAATGTTCTTGTTTCAATTCGTCAACTATTACTCCTCACTGTTCTACATCGCGTTTTTCAAGAGCGGCCTCATCGTGGGCACCCCCGGGCGCTACACGCGCATGCGGGGCGATAGACTGGAGGGATGCGACCCAAACGGTTGCCTGGTGGAGCTCTTTATTCAGCTAACCGTGATAATGGTTGGGAAGCAACTGTTTTCGGCTTTCACCGAGTACGCAATCCCGTAAGTATAGGATCAATTTATTCTTTGATAAAATAGTTTGCGCATTCAAACCTCACCTTAAGGACATGTCGGAATTACAAAGGCGCATGCGTGCGAGGTAGAAAGAATCAAACGCTGGTCAAAATTCCAAGATGGCGTCTTGAAAATCCAATTACTTCAAAAGCTTGAAGTATGGAAATATGTAACCTTTTTTGACCAAAAAATTTCGCATATGTCCTTTCACAATGAACGAAAAAAGACAAGAAAACTGAGCAAACCTGGTATGTCAAAACTCTTGTCTTTTGTACATTTTTTTTTGCTTTTGCAAGTTTATGAGTTGGTTTGCGTTTTTCCGACATATTAATATTTAGATAAACTGTCAAGGCAGATTATTAATAAACAGCTAAAAATCCAACAAGTATAGACACACGCTTGCATTAGCATTTTCCGTACGGAGGTTTGAGCTGGTAGAGACATAAGACCTTTTTCTTAACTTACAATTGTACAATTCTGGGTGACTAAATATTTGTTGTTGTAGTTTGACATAATCCCGCTCATGACTCCGTATATTGATCAATAAAATTCCGCCAAGATTTTAACAAAAGTTTGGAAGTTTGTCTAACTTAAACTTTACAGGCAGTGGGTTAACAAACTGCACGAGGTTTTATGTTGGTGGACTGATATAATTTTACATTTGCCATTTTGCCATCATTTGCATCGAGTATTCAGCATTGAGACAAATAGTTCTGTACATATTCATTTGGTGTCTCGTCAGATCTCTTACCAAGTGGTGGAAAAAGAGAAGGCAGGGCAACTTGGATCGAAAGGCGGTTGACGACACTTTGGTTCGCTGGGAGGCAGAGTACCTTTTGAACCCAGAGCCAGATTTCCGAATGTTTCACCAATACTTGGACATGGGTAAGTACTAAAAGGAAGCAGCGAATACCTGAGACCACACTGATTGCATCATCAGAAATGGCTTAGTTGCTCTAAGTGTGTTCTCCGCTTATTGGGCATGAAAGAGCGTTAAGCCCCACACTTGCAACATACGTATTTAAGCATAAGCGAAAGCATATGTAGAGGCATAACAAAATCATAAGCATAGAAACCATAACCTTAAAACTAAGGAGAAACAGAAATAGAAGCATATTAAGTATCAACATAAGTATAAGATAATGACTAAACAGAAGCAGAAACAGAAGCAAAACTGAGCACAAGCATAAGCACAAACATGTTTAGAAATCTAAATAATAAAGAACATTCTTCTTTTTAAAATACCTTATTATCATATAACAAAGGTACAAAAAAAGGAACAAAAGAGTGAGCTTGTTCCATCTCTCCACACACTTGGAATTCCTTTGTCCTTTCCTTGTTGTACAAGTTTCTTATACTTTAGCCTATGTTTAATTATGTCACAAATGTGAACCAGTTTCTTGCTACAAGTCTGTGTAAAAGTGCACTTTCTGTGTTACGACCCTGTTTGCAACCGATTGGATACATGGTACGTGTCTCATTATCATCATCATCTTTATTAAGTCGGTAAAACCAGTAGCATCGCACCAACTATATTAAAATTAACAATAAGAATTTACTATTACAATTTACAGTCATATAAAAGGCAATATCTCTAAATTACAAAATCCATACAAAAATAGATATTCAAGAAGAAAAAAAGCCTAAAAATTAATTAGTTATACAAATTTAGCAACTTCCTCTTTAAATTTGTCCAATGTTGGAATTGTTGCTATGTTAGGTGGGAGATTGTTCGTTATGGGTATTCTATTACAATAAGCCATGTCTTAGTCATGCAAACAAAGTTTAATATGTGAGGCGAGAAATAAACAATAGTTTGATGAATATTGTTATTGATAAGAGTTCAGACACAAAATTGCGCAAATTTCTAATTTTCGGTTAAATGACTTTGTTTCGTGAGACCTACGCCATAGATCACAGTAACATTTGAAGACTACTCTTGAAGGAAATTGCGTTTTCGCGGTAAAACTTAGTGTGAAGCTGACGTTTCGAGCGCTAGCTCTTCGTCAGAGCAGACTGAAGAATTGTAGGAAAATCAGAGTTAATAATATATTAGGATATTGATTTATAAGGATCGAAAAATCAATTTGAACAATTAGTTGGAATTCGTAGCATTTCATATTGCCACTGGTTGGAACTCGTCGCATCTAAAGAGCGTTCATTTTCTAAATGGGGGGTGGGCCGGGGAAATCCTCAAGCATGATATAAAATTCGCAACCCACCCCTAGGCTGTTGTTTAATTTCTTGGTCCCCCTTTTTATAATAGTGTGAAAATTCCAATGACACCCCCCTTTGGCAGTGTAAAAACATGGTGACCCAACCCCAGATTCTCCCGGTTCACCCCCCCGCCCCTTCTATAAAATAAATGCTCCCTAATGATGAAATTATGTGAATCAAAACCGTTCATTGACTCGTGCGCTGGGGAACTACAGTCCCGAGTATGAAAATGCGTGTGTTCTTTTCTTTTGAGGTCTCGTTACATCTTAGGTGTAACTTGATCCTGTAGTTGCCCCGTGTTCGTGTGAAAAGGCCTGGGAGATTGAAGTATCTTGCCACTGGTTTAGACAGATCTGATCCTAATAATAGCTCGCGAAAGCGGCCACCTAACTAACGCAACCAGTGTTTTCAATACCATTAACAAGCGCCTGATGGGCATTTTGGTCGTAGATGGGGCTTTAATTAACATCTTTTTGCAATTGTTTGCAAATAAATCTACGCAAGCTGGGATGGCTACCCATTGTTGAACGGAGAGAAAGCCACCTCTTAAACAATGTTTTTAAAGCATTGCATTTTAGTACATGGCCGTCCTATCTCAAGTTAAATTTACACACTCCTGGTAGAACACTGAAGTCATCTAACGAGAGGACATTAAAAACACCATTGGAAACTGGCACCTTTCAAGACAGTGCTTCCAGAGTATTTAATATTTCACCTTCTGCCGCCAGGAACACTGTAGATTTTAGTGTTTATAAAAAGAACGTAGAGCTTTTTTAGACATTAAGGCTTTTTTCGAAACGTAATGTTTAGATCTTTTTAATGCCGACTCGTTTATATTGTAATTTGTACTAAAGTTTTATACTGTAAATTTTAGCTTAGGATTAGAGATGACGAGCCACTAGTTTTGTGGAAATGCTCTAATAAAGTCTTTATTATTATTATTATTATTATTATTATTATTATTATTATTATTATTATTATTATTATTAAAACCGATGCGTAAAGCTAATGACAAACATATTCCTTCTCATCAGTGATCCAGTTCGGTTTTGTGACCATGTTTGTAGCCGCCTTCCCTCTGGCGCCATTGTTCGCTTTGATAAATAACGCTTTGGAGTTGCGCATTGACGCCGTTAACTTTGTGGTTAACTTCCGCCGACCAGTAGCAGAGCGGGCTCAAACAATTGGGGTGTGGTACGACATTCTGTTGGCACTAAGCAGAATCTCAGTCCTTATCAACTCGTTCGTCATCGCCTTCACTTCTGAGTTCATAACGCGGTGAGTATGACAGAATAACTGATAGTGTATGAGGTCAAGAGGTTCGAATAGAGTTGTTTGAAGGTATTGATTCAAAGAGAGGAGCTGTGTATCCTTTCACCCGAAACAAACTCTACTACCGGAACAATTTTAAAAAAAAGCGAGATTTCGAGCGCAATTTAAAACCGAGAAACTGGCGAAACTTCTTATTGATTCTTACAGTCGGAAGACCATCTGCAATTCTATAGTTTTACCATTTTTGATCATTGCACAAGTTTTACATTAATTTTAAGCCGCAAATTGCTTGCATTTTATACGTAATTTAGCTAATGGCTGCAATGTAAAAGTGAATAAAGCTGTGTATTATAATACTTGTTATGATATGATATGTTATGTTATGTTATAGTATGTTATGTTATGTCATGTCCTATCCTGTTATGTTATGTAATGTTGTGTTGTGTTATGTTATGTTTTAATATGTTATGCTGACGTACGCTGACCATCCCATTAAAAAAACTATCACTTAATGTTACTGGTAACTATTGTAGTTTAAAGATGTTAAGAAAAGCCAAAGCGCTTCATAATACCAGGCTCTTAGGCCCGTGGACGTTCGAGCGACAGTTTGTCGGAAGAAAATTAAAAATAAAGACGGCATTTGCAGTTGAAATTGGAGTTCACTAGTATTTAATAATGATAATACACGCTACATAGTAAGCGAGCTTTGCAAGTTACCGTTTTGAGCTATTTGACGTACCCTACATGAATCCTAGAGCTTCCTTTAATCCGGTATAACTGGTTTAAAAAAGGGTTGACAAAGACTAATTTTTTTAAAAACTATGGAATATTTTGGTTAAAATAATATCTAGCAATGCAACGATAAAAGATGACGTCATACGGAACATCCCCCACTGTCACTCTGTTCTAATTCTGACACTCTTCCGTCCTTTCAGAGAAGTGTACAAGTATGCTTACAGTTTAGATGGAAGTCTGACTGGCTACGTAAACAATAGTTTGTCATATTACAATGTGAGTGACATGTCACTTGGGACACGCCCATTGGACCCTAACATGAATCTGGACTTCAACGAGACCCGTTGCCGGTGAGTGAAATCTTAAAGCAATTTCCAAACCTTGATTTAGTCTAGTTTAATGCTTTCTCCACAATAACTACAATACCGATAACTAATTGACCATAGTTAATAGATTGACCAAAAGTAAATGAGGCGTGACAAGGAAAAGGGACAGAATTTTCGTCCCAATTGCAATATAAACCCGACATATTTAAAATGAGGCAAAATAATCTAAAATTCAAAAGCTTATAGGATGTTACTGAGTATAGAAGCTACAATAAACAAATTAGAACAATAATCGGTTGACCCAAAATTTGTACTTTTAGATTTAAAAATCTATAAGTATTATTGGATCCTAGCTTGGAGGGCTGCAAGCTCCTTGTTTTGATAAATACATATTGTAATATTATGTTAGATTTAAGGCTAGATTTCCATAGTTTAGCAGTCCTAATATGATTGCCTATAAGTTATAATGGGAATAGTTTAATAGCGTTCGATATCGTGTGAAGTGCAACTAGTGTCAACCAAAGTGTGTACATGTAGGTACAAATCAAACTACAGTACACCTGAAAATGAAAACTTAAAACATTTTATGCTAAGGCGTTCAAACACCTGAATTGTTTATCAAAGAGCTGTGCTTCATCGTATTTTGATAAAGGTTTTAATGCGGCAAAGTTGCCTGGCTGAGGTATACTTACACGTACAAATACTAGGTTTAGAAGGTTTTTTTAAAATGTTTTGGTTAGCTTTTTCGCAGTGCGCGCATTTGGGAGATCGTCTAAACAACAAAACACAGCTCGTTATAGTTGCCAAAACTCTTACCAATACGTTGTATGCTGATGTTTGAGCTTGTTTGGCTTGTAATTTGTAACTTGTAACACTATTGCAATAGTACACGGTAAAACTATTTCATTTAAAAACCTTATAATAAATTACTTTAAAACCTAGAATAAATTATTTCTTACAATGGATTTAGAAAAATTACAATACATTTTACAATACTAAAAAAGAATGCCTGCTTTCCATGGATGCCGTGTATACTAATTACAGATTATTGAAAAACTCAGTGCAGCCCGATTTAAATGAGTTTAGGGATTCTGCTTGTCGGAGACCGGTTGGCATGCTATTCCACAAAACTGCTCCGCTATATCTAAAACTATTCTTTAGATAGTTTGTGTTTATATTCTTTCGATAGCTCTTGTAATCTAGAATTGAAACTCACTCAATCCGTTTGCTATGCCAATAGTACTAAGGGTGCTATCGTTTGGGCCTGTTCCGGAATAGGAACTGATCTGGGCTGTGATAGGATGAAATCATTTTCAGGGATGATAATCCAGGTAATCCTATTCCGGAGTAGTCCCAATCCTGACTCGTTCCCAGTCTCTTCCAATTTGTATTTTTTTGGAAATTTGAAGAGGGAGGATTGGGACGAGGAAGAAGAAGTGGAGGCGACAAAGGGGATGATGATCATCCCCTTCGCCTCCACTTCTTCTT
>JAOBYE010728685.1:0-24641 GCA_025403585.1 Parazoanthus swiftii | reverse complement strand
TTTGTGGCACGTTTCCTTTCCCGCGTTATTTTACCTTGATTCCTTCGCTCGGACAACCGGTGCTCGCATAAAAACTTCCAATTATGTATTTACAATGAAAATTCTCGTGTTTAGCCACAAGCCACTCGTGAATAAAATCCCGTACGTTGCACTTTCTACGAAGTAAACTATATGTACTACATACATATAAACTATGTGCAATGTGTGGTGGCTAACTACAACAACTTTAGAATGGAAAACTAACTTAAGCTCTTCATACATGAATCAAACTAGTTTGAAAGTTCAAACCACGCAACAGTCTCCGAAAGAGACGATAAAGTTTACCACGATATGAAAGTTAATGAATGATCTAAATAAAAAAATCGACGCGATATTGCATGGCAAGTCTCAATTATTATGTAACATTAACAGTTGGCGACGCGGAGGAGACTCGTGGAGTCAACTGTCTGGTTATCTACCGCTCTCAATCTGTGAAGTGATTGATTGTGACCCTAATAAAAATGCTTAATGTGAATTTAACACGAATGTAAAACATTGCTAAACACCAAAGTGTGCTACCTGATTAGTTGAAGTCAACGATATATTGCTCATATCGTAATCCGACTTCGTTATCGAATTCCCAATATCGGAATGTTATACCCATGTTATGAATATTCGTGTTTACTAACTAAGACTCCGCCATGTTGGATCAAAGAGCTACAACAGTTCAACATTAATTCAATGCAAGATCTGTTTTACTTACATTTGTGGCCATTCTTCGCTACTAAAACAATGGGGCGAAGCAAGTTTAACTATATAGTTTAACTATCTAATTCAACAAGTTATAAAATCACTTAAATACAATTATCGTCACAAAAGTGACTACTTCAACGACATTATATGCCAATCTAGTATAACAACAACATGTACTGAGTTCATGTGCTCCAAAAGGAGGGTTTGCTCGACGCCTGCAGATACTTTTTATCTATTCTCGTTCCCACGCCAAATAAGAACCTGGGATTTGAGTTTGAAAGACCGTATCTTGAGCAGAGCTTTACCCCAATACACGCCACACGAACTCACGAGTCTAAAAACCCATATGCAATGATACTTAATGCAAGTATTAGAAAGAAATTTTCACCAAAGTTTTCTGCTATTATACGCCAGAATATAAATGGCAAAGAGAATTGAGCGGGCATGCGCTGTTAGGTCCAAGTCGCTTGTTTAAAGAGCTTTTAATTACTGGACTACGACTGGACAGGCCTTCGTGATAGAAGATTAGATTCGTCCAGTTGACGCAAATGAAAGTCCGATTGATATAATGATTTCTCATAGAGGTCGCGTAAGTTAACAAGAGCCGTTTTCACTTCAAAATGGATGAGGTGCATCTAAGATTAATTACCAACCACTGAATAGAGTAGCTTTTCTTTAAAGAAAGACCCCCTCGTTCTGTTTCCACCTCTCGACCTAATCACTTAAAAAATAGATGGGTCGCAAAAATTGGTAAAACTGGTACATTATAAGTTGAAAATTCAAGCAAGTGACATTAGGAATCTTTTTGATTCAAGCCTTTACAATAGACCAGTTTCGTATTCGTAGTTGCCGCTGATTACAATGACTACAGACTCATTTACTCAGCGTTAGCCTCGTCTTCATGTTAGTTATTTTATTTTTATTGAGTAAAAGATTCTGTAGTCATTGTAATCAGCGGCAACTACGAATACGAAATGGACTATTCTAGGAAACAGGCGTTTGTGTGCTATCCCGCATGTGCATGGGTGTGAGTATATTTGTGATTGATTGTGTTGATTGTATTCTTCTTGTTAAAAACTCCTTAAAAACAGTGCCACTTACGTTTGTCTATTGCTTATCATTTACTTTATTTACAAGAACTATATTATCAAAGCTGCCTTTGGCAAATGACATTTAGTTTGGTCTTGGGTCAAGCACAAGTCTATTAATTACTGAAACGATCCGCTTTCGCTTCAATTTACATTTTTTTGGAGTGGTAATTTAAATCAGCGCTTTCTCTTCGATTGTTTTCACTTCCCGTCACGCTATTCTGCGAATAGCCGATTCAACAAATTACTAATTTTTGTTACTACCTTGTAAAAAGTTACACTGATTTTCCGACAGTGAAGTCGAAAATGACTGGTAAGCCGCATGTAAAGTACAAATTTCGCGGCATCACTGACGGAGCAAAAGAAACGAACGGGTGACGAACAGGTAGCATTTCAGTTTACTATCACAATGTGCGCTGTTGTTGAGTGGGCTGGAAAATAGCCAAAGACTTTTCGACCGTAGCTGATAATGATAAACAATTGGAGAGAAAACGAAACTTCATTGGTTAAAAGCAGCTTTGACAACGGAACAGAGCATAGCGCTATTACTGTTTCCGTATAGACCAGCGAAAGTGGCACTAAGGTATTTTACACTATCACTGTGAAGATTCTAGCATATACTTCCCAATGATGCGGCTTTCGCTTTCCCAGCCCAGTGTCATGGTCGCCTCATACAGAGCCCCCAGAGTTGAACCGCTCTTCTGACCCCAGGCAGACAGCAATTGACTGGTAGCAATTTCTGGACTTATGTTCAAATTTTGAACTTCATTTTCCGTGAATCCCAGTCTTCCTGCCAACCTTTTCCATCGGCCTTGTGGGTTAAGTAAACGACTTAGGTCGTCAACCAACGAATAGCTAACATCCCGCAGCATTTTGTCAGCTGAAACAGGAGAAGGTTTAAATTCAGAAATTATTTCTTACCAGGGAACAGTTATTCCTTTAATCGTCTGCTTGTGCGAACGGCTTTCCTGAAATGCGTCAGAACAGCGAACTAACTTTCACACAAACCGCGCTATTTCCACTTCTCAATTAAGCAATCAACCAACCAACCAACCAGTCAATCAATCAATCAACCACTTAATCTGTCAAACTATTAATTAATTAATTAATTAATTAATTATCTATCTATCTATCTATCTATCTATCTATCTATCTATCCATCCACCCATCCATCTGTCTATGTATCTATCTGTCTGTCTGTCTGTCTGTCTGTCTGCCTGTCTGTCTGTTTTTTTATCAATAACTCAACCAACAAATCAATCAATCCTTTGTTGGATCGAGCAATCAACAAATCAATCAATGTGCCAGTCAGTCAATCAACCAGTCATCCAGTCAAGTTGTCAAAGCTATTTTGTAAAAAGTTCATTTGATTGTGATCACCGCAAGGCGAAAGTTGTGGTCGTTTCAATTATTATTCCCATTTCGAACAAATCAAAGATAAGTCAGCTAGTTAGTCCGTCAGCCTCTCTGTCTACAGATGTCAACCTATTACTATCCTTCCGTACATTTTCAATCTCATTTTCTTCCTGTTTTTCCTCCTTTGTTTACTAACTTTGTTCTTTCTTTCAACTCAACTGAACCGTCCTGACTGCAGAACTCTCGTATAACTCATCGCGAGGTAAGTGAAAACTAACCTTGCGGTCTGTTCACCAGGGGCATCGTGTTGGGCCTGTTGCCTTCAAGTGTAACAACAAGACTTTGCTTCGTTGGTTTCGAGACGTCTGTAAAAAACGGATCGTATCATTCTAAAATAACTCTTGATACCTAGCGACTGGTTAAAGAATCAAACTGTAGTCAAGATACCATCTGGCCAATGTCGTTGTCCGAGTAAAGATTTTGCAATTGTCACATTGTCATTGCCAGTATCACTACTATCAATCACTGCGGTTGTCGTTGTAATTCTGATCGTGGTTATCATTGTCTTCGTCACAGTCACTGTCATCGCCATTACCACTGTCATTACCACTGTCATTGTCACTGTCATTGTCACTGTCATTGTCACTGTCACAAACATTGTCACTGTCACTGTCACAAACATTGTCACTGTCACTGTCACTAGCATTGTCACTGTCATTGTCACTAACATTGTCACTGTCATTGTCACTAACACTGTCACTGTCATTGTCACTAACACTGTCACTGTCATTGTCACTAACACTGTCACTGTCATTGTCACTAGCATTGTCACTGTCAATGTCACTAACATTGTCACTGTCATTGTCACTAACATTGTCACTGTCACTGCCACTAACATTGTCACTAGCATTGTCACTGTCAATGTCACTAACATTGTCACTGTCATTGTCACTAACATTGTCACTGTCATTGTCACTAACATTGACACTGTCATTGTCACTAGCATTATCACTGTCATTGTCACTCATTTTCATCATCAATATCACGAGCCGTGCAACTTATATAAGACGGATATGAGAATGCACGAGATAGTTTTCTTCTTACGTAAAACACGGCCGGTGAGTCCCACTTATAAAGGTTAATGGTAAAGCGATCTAATTTAACGAGGGTAACACGTGACAGTTTAAATAAACTGATTAACTTGTGTCCCTCGCTGCGCACTTTATCCCTCCCCCCCCCCCCCGCTTTCCTTTGTCAGTGCCTCGTTTTACGGTTATTTAAAGCTAAAGCTGCACAGAGCAGAAAAAAAAGTCGAAACAGACGTTGGAATCACCGAGGAACAAACCGGAGACCTCCAGCTCCGAAGGCCGCGCACTAACCAACTGAGCTACGCCTGCTTTTGCAGACTATTAAGTCTTACTTCGCACTAAAGCGAACCAGACTGAAAGCCCGCTTGTGTGGCCTGTGATCTTACCTGTCATCCCGGAAACATGTCTTGGACGTCTTTTTTGCTCTCCCCTCTTTTTACAGCGGACACAGCAAAAAACAATCAGGCCAAGAAACACTACCACCACAAGAACAACCATAACGTACATCACAATCCGTTCAACTTCAAGCTTCTCTTCCTTAATCAAATCCACTTTGCTCTCACTACCTGCAACTAAAGAAAATATAAAACTTTAAGAAATGAGCGCTTGCATTTTCATTTTAAATATTTCGTAGATTAATCATTAACCATCTTAAACATAAACAACAACAAAACGAAGAAATATACAATTAGAAAAGTCAGTAATATTTACAGACATCAGGGTATGGGTCACTCAGAAAATAACTCAAAAGTTAAGCGAACTGCGTGGCCCTAGGTGTTCTGGAGTTTTAAATCAATCAAACAGATTTTTAATTACTTTTTGCCAATATTTCGGCTATTATAGAATAGCCCTTCTTCAGTCAACAAAACATAGGATAACAACTGATTCTGAGAAAGCCTGTCTCCCTCCGCACAAAGGAGCAACAATACCTAATTTATAAATTAGGTGCCTTCTGAGAATTACTGAATACATTTGTTGAACTGCCACAATATAAATCTTTCTACCTTAAAAAAGGCTTTGTCAACTGTTAAAGGTAACATAAGAACGGAAACTTTAAACGAGCGAATGCATAAAAACGCCCCAGTGGCCATTAAACCGATGAATAACTTCAAGTCGAGGTCGGTTTCCAAGTTCTCATACATTTGTTGCATTTCTGCCCTACCAGCCTCTCGACTTAAAATGTTTTTCATTGCCAATGAGGCCTATTATGCATACGGTCAATAAATGAATGATAAACACCTTAGCACCTTAAGGCTCTTCTAACATGCCTTAA
This sequence comes from Parazoanthus swiftii, assembly GCA_025403585.1. Classification (NCBI taxonomy): domain Eukaryota; kingdom Metazoa; phylum Cnidaria; class Anthozoa; order Zoantharia; family Parazoanthidae; genus Parazoanthus; species Parazoanthus swiftii. The sequence continues at coordinate 19,104 of JAOBYE010728685.1, read as the reverse complement.
GTCCAAAACCGGTGAAAACGAATAAGCCTTTACAAGTACGCTCGGGGAAATACATATTTAACACGTGAACTATGGCATACAAAGCAACATAAATTATTTCTATTTACATTTTTCAGTCGGTTCAACTGTTGGCGAACTCGGCAAAGTCCTGTAATGTGTCGTCGTTTCGCCTGGTTTTAGCCGGTGGTTCTGGTCCTTAGATTTGTTGTTGACATCAGTCTTGAACAGTTTTGATCTATTTTGGTTGATTAGTTTCTGTTTTAGCGACACCTCGCATTCTTTGTTGTGTTTTCGTGTACAGTTTTTCACCACAATTTCGCCCGTCTGGCATCGCTTGCAAGCCTGGCACGAGTCTACAGAATTCCTTACCGATGAAAACGTTTCACCCTGTAAGGAAAAATTATCAGATTATCAATAGTAAATTAAAGAGACATCTCCAATGCTTTTCAGCTTGTTTTCGAAAATATAAAGTAAAAATTTGCATCTTTACCTAAAATTCGATTCAAACCAACAAAATATATTCATCGCAGAGAATCTAAAATTTAATATTAACATAAAGGATCGGCGAAGAAGGGCGGGTGAAAAATCAAAGCTACTTCAGGTAGTCCTGAACACGTCTGATCATTACTGCTTTCTTTGCAAAACTGAAAAACTATTAATTTCTAAGAACTTCTGAATCAATATTTCCATATTTCAACTTTAAAAACCGAGTGTCTAAAATGCGAAAGTCTAAGTTAAAACTGGAGTTTCAAGTTGAAAATGTCATGCCTCCATTAAAAACAATGTTTTGGTCTAACCAGTAATGCAGAATCGTAGGTAGTGATGAATGTTGTGTAGCAATAGAGCACAATGGGTAATTATTGCGAATGATGGGTAATGATAGTGATTGTTGGCTAGTGATAGTAAATAATGGGAAGTGATAGTGAACAATTATAATTATGGTGATTGGCGACTATGGAAGTGAATGATAGATGGTGGTAGTGAATGATGGGTAAAGATATTTAATGATGGATAGAGATAGTGGATGATGGTCAGTGACAGTGAATGATTTATAAATGATGGGTATAATGAAGTAAAGCCGGATAGGTAATTTTAGTAAACAGCAAGTGGTACCAGAAGATTGTAAGTGGAGATAATGAAAAGTAAGTGGTGATGATGAATGATAGGAAGATTGAAAGTGAGAGGTGGTGACAGTGAATGACAATTATCGTACATAAGGATCCAGAGTTTCAGACTTCCGGTCCAAATTCAAAAGAAAAAGGAGCACTCATTAAGTCAGGCTATTGTGTTTGGCGATGTTTAGCAATGGTCTGACTTAATGAGTGCTCACTTTTCCTTTGAATTTGGACTGGAAATTTGAAACTCTGGATCCGTGTATACGAGAGGTGGAAAACTCACCAATGAACATTTCTTGCACACAGTGTTAGTTATGGGTGTGCATTTCTTGACAACGCCCGAACCTGGCTCACACTTCTTACACTGAATACAGAATAGAAAGATTGTACTGTAGTAAAAGCCACTTGCACACTGGCAGTCTGTGTTTCGTGTAGAATTACAAGCACTAGATTCTATTTGATTCTTGTCGGAAGGACAAGTCTCACAAGCAATGCACTTGTCGTCCATATTTGGGCGATCCATGAATGTCCCCGGAGGACATCGTTTGCAGACCCTTGAGCTTGTCTTGGTGCACTGCTCGGCCACATAATGGCCCGGGGGACAAACTCCACACAAACTGGCCGAGTACACCTTAAAGCCAACAGAAAAGAAGTTTACTTTCTCAAATTTATTCGCTTGATTAAATGATATTACTAAACCTTTACTGTGTAATATTGAAAGTATAACCACACTCACTAAAATACTTGGATCAAACACATTTCAACTGACAAGCATTAGCTACAGAACACAGTTAAAGGAACTTTTTCCTTTCAATTTCACACCACGCTAGCAGAAAGGACCTCTACGACCAGCTGTATAAAATGGTGACTACCTCCTCTATTTCAGAAAATGGCATCTCCATATCTTGTCTGGTCTTCAAAACTGGTGTACTGTTCAGAAATAGACTGAATTATAATCTCTTGTACGTTTAATCCGAAAGTTTGGTGGTAAAAGTTTTGTCGAATGCTTCGCCAGAACTACTAGTAATACAACGACGGGACTCCACAACGATACGGCAAAAACTTATTAACATGTTTGATCTTTACCTAAACAGTGTTATAAAAAGGAAACAGTTGACTTAAAAAAAACCCAACAACTACTCAGCAAAATCTGCCAAATGGAATTATCAAAGAACTACAAAACATCGCATTTTTCTAATTAGCGTAAATTATGAATGTTTTTAATAATACCTACAGCAGAAACCAACGAGGACAGGAAGACTACAACAGCGGCGGTTAGCAAATTAAATACTGAGAATCACTTTTATTCATTGTCAAATTTATGAGACGATCTCTTGTTGCAGACGAGTTTGTCGATATGGTCTTTTGCAACAAAGAAAATCAGTAAACCATTTCTGGAAAAAAATGAACTTGAAGAAACAGAGAGCCAAGCGGCCCTGTTCGGAAGACTCTCTACAGAACACCAAAGATGGATTTTAAAACGTTTTACCGGGCTATCCGCGACATCTGCTCGGCTGCACGATTCGTGTTGACAACCCCAGGCAAATGTGAGCTGTTCGTGTTGTTTTCGAAGCCAAACTGTTTTCGCGAACTTCAACATTAGTTGAAAACTTGCCCTCGCTTCGACATCGCCAGGCGAGCGAAAAACACAAAAAATTTAAGAACTTAATGTGATATAATTTACGAAAGATGTGATCATATACTTGTTGCAAAATTACCAAAATGTATCTTTGTCAAAGGAGTGGATTTTTTGTTGTTTTGTAGCCCTCGGGCAAAGTACATACGAAGGAAAAACAACCCTTGAATCGTAAAGTCAGACTTGATTACCTAAGAAAAGGTAGAATTTATATCAAATTCTACTCTAGCTAGCATCAAGGATTAATATAAGTAAAACGAAATAAAGCAAGGAAAGTTTATTTTTCCTTTAACTGCTATCACCTGAAAATACTAGGAGATTGTCTTCAGTCAAAACTACCAGTGATACTTCTAAAGATGTTCAAAGCGAAACAGATATATTCAGTTTGATGTTTATGAAAAGTAAAATGCCCTTTCATGGCCGAGACTGAAATGATGACTGTGTTCACGATTGAAACTAGTTTTTAAACAGACAACTTTAAAAACCCAGCTCATTTTCGAAAGAACAGAAGGTTTCAAGCGTGACAACTAAAACGTTTCTCGAAATAGTCGAAAGACGAGACTTTTCAGCAACGAAGCAAAACGTTTATATTTGAATATAATGTTGACTCAAATCTGAATATTTAACTTGCAGACTGCAAGAACTATGGTATTTCTTAAAGCCTTTTCTCGGCGCAGTTTTCTCGTGTCACGAATCTAAATAAGAGGTAATATTGAGCTTCGCAATTTTAGTGCAGGTTGACTCAAAGTACCCTTCAAGAAAGAATTGAGGTGATGAACACACAACTTCGGAATCTTTTGTCTAGCGACCTCTTGCCGGCTGCATGCATGACTCACGAAGGGTCAGAGGAAAGCGAAGAATTTTCCAATTCTGACGTCAGTTACAATGGAAATGGCTTTAGAAGTTCGTAAAGAATACCATGAAGAGAACGAGAAAAAGAACTATCGTCACGAGAAGCGAGAGAATGTCTATCCTTCGACCAGCTGTCCGCGTTACCCGTAAGCAGTTTGCTCTGAACTGCCTGTTCATATTCAAGCAGTTTATCTCGGTCACGAACAGAATTGCAAGAACGCAGAACTTGAGTTTGTATTATTCTCTTAGTGTTGAGTCTTTGTACTAACACATCTCCCTATTATAAATTAACTACGAAGAGAAAACCACGCAACTTGTAGCACGCGAACCCACAGGTAATGCTCGTACTTACAGAGCGAATAGACAAACACAGAACAGAGCAAGTACTGATAAATTTGTATGACGCAGTTAAAAACTTACAACAAGCAAACTCGTCGCGAAGCATAACAAAAGCTTGTCGGGTAGCGTAGAAAACATTACAAACGAAGGATGTCCACGAGCTCTAGCTCAAAGCTTCATTTGCTTGGCGATCAAGCACTTCACGTGTGATGATACACACAGACGAACAGCGATATATGTGCTGACGAAGTTGTTCCTTTGTTCATGACATATATATATCAGTTGGCTTTCATCCAGATTCTGATTCCATTGTTTTCCCTATTCGCACCAATGGGGTTATTTGCACAGAATATTCAAAAGAAATCTCAGGGATGATTCGGCAGTTTTCCTGTCGACAAATGCCTTTCACCAACAACCCTTACCACGAACTTATACCTTCTTCAAAACCAAGGGAATGTTGCAAAGATTTGGTGCTATGCAAGATTACATGCACAAGATTGGAATGTGCTGAACAAAGAACCTCTGAAACACTTCGGTGATCTTGCCACCTGGACGCTAATGTTTGATACAGCCATGCCCAAACATGTTCCAATCAATGCTATGGCCGAGTAGTTTTATACTGGTCGAGCAAAGAAACTCGAGACAAGCTTCGCTTTATGAGAAACAAAATACGGCCTTTTGTTTAACTGAAATAGAGTTAATTTAATTGTTTGCTTGACTTGAATACAACGTCATCAAAATTTCTAAGCATGAGCTGTTAAATACTTCGTAAAATGACCTCATTTTCTCGAAATAAAACCAAATGCCTTTGATTAGCTATCAATATCTCACAAGCTCTGGTCAAGATCAATTATTGTATAAGACGCAATTTCCACGTAAAATTGATGGCACGTGGCATGCATGCGCCCGACACTGGTTGAACTGATATGACTATAATTTTCTCAAACAAATTAGAAACGTAACAGAAAGAAACGTTTAAAAGAAACACCTCCAAGATATTGGTCCATGCACAGGTCAACCGGTCCAAGGTCAGTTGACTGTCAAACATTGTTGGCTGAGCGGCTTGAGTGTTCACACGGCATCGATCAAAGTTCAATAATCAATTTGATGTTGCCGCGAAACAAGTTTGTTTCGGCCAATAACAATAACAAGCGTTGAGAAACATGGCTAAGGTTTCCAGTACTTGGCACAATAAATCGCTTTTAAAATCTTTATAAGAGGTCGTGGGCGTACATACCAAATAGAATTTTAATTGTTCTGGCAGAGACGGTTTTGCAAATATGGGAATGCGAGTCGACTTTTGAGCAACAGATATATGCCAATTCACTTTTTATTGACAAAGGATTTTTTTATATTTATGTGTTTTTAAAAACAAATGGATGAAGCGGATTTTCAGAAGTATTAAAGAAAACAAAGAATGACTCGACAAATCAACAGTAAAAAAGATCGTAAGTGATTCGGTCTGGTTGGTCGCAGTTAGTCTCACAGTCTAAAAACATGCAAAACGGTGGCAAATCAATACGATTGAAGTCGTGCTAGTTTCTTATGAAACATTGGTTCGGCGAAGCTAGTAAGCAATGTTATCTACAGTTATGAGCTGTTTATCAACTCTGCATTAGTACAGCGTCAGTGTAAATGAGTACAAAGGTTTTGCCAGGCCGTCAGTTTTCCAAAGGAAAAGATATTGCAAAACGTCAGATCTTTACGCTTTATTTATGGAAAAAATCAAAACGACATCAGTCTTTTGTTGGTACAACACATTGTCCAGCTTTCGGCCTGGCGCACCAATATTCTAAAACTAGTTTTTCGGTCAAAAGTATAGCGAAAAGGTGTAGTAAACTTAATCCCTCTCAGTGTTGTTATGGTTTTAAAAAATGCTTAAACGACACTTCCCTTTCTGTGCTACTAATTCTGATCCTAATTACAGAGGCGCACAGGTTTGTGACCAGGTCAACTCAAGGATGTCTGGCAGATAATTTGGCCACTGACCGGTTGTTGCGACATAATGTTAATTGAGCAATTTGTTCACATTCTCGATTTTTAATTTGTAATGCGAAAATAACTGCACCAATAAAATGTACTCTCATAAATATGACTTTATAAAGTTAAAACAAAGACTGCGGTACTGATATCGCCATTTTTTTTAAATTTAGTTTCCAAACAAAGTTGGAAGCTTGGAATACAATAATTATATAAATAGTTACAAATAATGCTTCGCTTGCCAGAATTGTCGAATTAAATTTGAGGGAAAGATCGCATTTCAGTAGAAATATTTCAATCCATTGCACGGAACAAATACATGAATCAAAAACAGTATTGCTATAACAAACACATTTAAATGGCAGTTGTTAAAATGCAACAAATCGTAGCAAACTGTAAGCAGAAGATGCGTCATGTGAAAGTTAGCTGTTCAGCAGATGGACTATGCAGTTCTACGAAGTTGAAGTGACAACCTTTGTTAATTTTAAAGCAAGTGCCCGGGATCCCAGCACCTGATATATGTGCAACTAATCTGATTTTCTTTAAATCCGTTGGTTATCTAAACATACACGTCTTGTTATAAGAAAACAAACACAATTAGTAAGACAATAAAGAAAATCCGCATGGCTTTTTGAGTTGACAAACATTTGAGAGTATAGAACCATTTCGAAAAATAGCTTTTCATAACTCAATAGTTGATACTGGAACCGAAAGGAACTTTGGGTACACTAATATTTAGAGGTTAAATTATAATGATAATGATGGCAGTGATAATAATTGTGTTATGATGAACCTACATTATGCAAAGTCAATGCTAATAGCAATCAGAACTGTGTTAGCCTGCATAGCAGGCGCTCCAGTTTGCTTTCCTGTCGCGTCGCTGAAAAACTGATTCTTGTACATGGCCGATGGAAGGACTAGGAACGAGCGGGCGAAGCCCATGTCATGAAGATCATGACAAGATCAGTTAGCGGAAATCAGTTTTTCAGTGACGCGACAGGAAAGCAAACTTGAGCGCCTGCTATGCAGGCTAGAACTGTGTGTGTGCTCCTTGAACCCCCACAGTTCCTTTCGGTTCTAGTATCGACTATTGACTATGACAACCTTTTTTGAACTAGCTGTATATCGGTGTGACAAAGTAAATTACCTTCCATAGTCAAACCGCATATAATAAGACAATATGACTCAAACAAAGTCAGAATATTTCTGACAAACACAGTTTAATACCATGAACATTATCATTGTTATTATTCCGTTTTGTCTACTCAAAAAATAACTGTTTTCGATACCTTTGTGTGCGGGTTTGAAAGCGTTTTTTCAAAATCTTCCTTAGCAACCATTTATTTTTAAACGGTTACAATTACTTTCACTTTTTTAGCGGACCAGTACAAAAGAATCAGTGGCTTTCAACACACAATAGGGCATAATTGACATCGTCTTTTTAAAACTTCAGTCTGCCGACACTTTCAACAATAAATGAATAACAGATTCAAGGCTGTCTCAAAATTCAAACAAAAAGATTCATCTAAAAGTTTGGCAAAAAAAAAATAAGTAAATGGGATTATAATGGGACTGAACAAATAGAAACTTTAAATAGACTTGTTGGGAAACGGAAACGTGCTCAGTAACGGAACACGTGCTGGAAATGCGGGAATCATGCGCATGCGTCAAGCTAGCTCCACCAAAAACAATAACAATGCCTATACGTATTTACACCGCGCAGTGAAAATTTTGAAACACTGACGGTTTCTTGTGAAAGAATGGATTCATCGATTACCTTAGCCATGGCAAGAAGAGGAAATTATTTCAGTCCTTAGCGGATAACCGACTCGCCTAAACATCATTGGTTTCGGCATCTACCTCGGGGTAAAATTTTGAAAGGCGGAAACTCGATTCGCCGACACTTCCCAGGTAGCATAAGACCGAAACAAAATGAGTTCCGACAACGAATAGTCGCGACTTTGCCGCAAACATTTGCATATGTTTTGAAATGTCAGAAACACAAAAATAAGTAAAAACGATATACAAGTAGTTGAGAAGTTAAATAATTGATCTTAATAAATAAGCCAAAAAGTTTTTCTTTTAAACACTGGAAATGCTGAAAGGTAATTAATACATTACAATGTATTTGCACAAATACACACACATACACACACATACATACATATACATTCATACATTCATACATACATTCATACATACATACATACATACATACATACATACATACATACATACGTACATACGTACGTACATACATACATACATACATACATACATACATACGTACGTACGTACGTACATACATACGTACGTACATACATACATACACACACACATACATACATATACATACATACATTCATACATACATACATACATGTACATAGGCAGGTAGGTGGATAGGGTGATAAATGGATAGTATTCGGTATTTTTCTGTATCACCGGATAGAAAGTAATAATCTGCCCAAGAGTAATAATTTCTATATTATTTTTGTTACATATCATTCACTCGTCGGAGTGAAGAGAATCTTAAACATGCAAACCTTTTCGCAATTTTTAATTATGCAACTATGGGAAATTGGAAAACTGAATGTGTTGAAAACACTTATGTTTGAAAGCCGACGGCCTCTCTGTAACTGACTGCACGTTCATGTTGATAATTGCAATGTTCATTCTACTCAAAATAGTTTGAAATGCAGTTTATAATTTGTCACTTAATCGTTTCACGGACTTTCTTTATCGCGGCTCTGAACTATCCCAACTGGCGAGAGTAAAATGGCTGAAAAATGGGTTGCGAATGAGGCGGCTTGACTGGGGCAACAAAGGGAGAACTTGACACTCGAGAGGAATCAGTATTTTACATGTTGACATTTTCTTAAAACTTTTAATAACCGTTCTATTGCCCCGGTAGGAGGTAAGTAAGCTAATACTCAATAAATGCGGCATTTATATATCTCTAGAACTATAAATTATTTGCACATAATATGGACTTGTCATTATTCATGACCAGGACTGGGGTTGAAGAGAAAATATCTATCCTTCTCAAAAATATTTGACCCAATCTGGTTTGGGGGCTTTTCTCAGCACAAACAACTGAACATTTCAAAACTTACCTACCGTATACCAAATCTCTTCGACCCCGATCCACGGTCAGAATAATAGAGGGACTCTAAGTACTTGCCATTCAAGTATTTCAACCATCATTATTAAGAATTATGAAATAATGAAATGTTGCTCACAATGTTTCACCATAAGCTGGCTTACCGAAACGGAATTGCATTTTCACTTTTAAAATACTGCTCATGATCTCGTTCTCTTAAAAAAATAACTGTCGAAAAAGTTCAGATTTATTGACTCTCAAACTAAAACTACAAACATCTGTGTTTTAAAGGCAGATATCGCTTTTCAGTGCAACTTGCTAACTTTGAGTATGTAATTCAGTAGCATAACCTTATCCGATTAACTGATTAATATTCTGGACTCAAGAGCAGAGGAGTGGAGCATTCTGGATTTGTAATGAGTCGTGGGAAAATCTGAACTGCGACAAAACTGTGGTATTTGCCGGAGACGTCAGCCATCGCTAAAATCAACCTCAGAGGCTCAAAATACGATTTTTCCACAGCTGGCTCTAGACGCCCTAATTTATTTCGTTGTAACATTTTCAAGTTTGAACGATATGTATATAATTGCACAGTAGTTATTTTTAGTCTGTATCCGGGTCAAATATGTATATTTAGTTCATCGAGTCTTTGTTCAGAGCTAGTGGTTCCTACTTTCCAATACACTGTTATAAAAGGAGTCTATCAAATGCGTCTATAATCTGAATATAATTTGGTAGACCATGGCATATGCAATTCTTTTGAAAAGTACTGAAGACAACAGGACAGGTGCGATAATATCAGCCAAACATCGTGTACAAGAAGACATGGTAAACGCCGAACGTACTTCAAGTTTATAACAATACAAAGGCCATACAAAAATACTAGCGGTTTGTGATGGGATATTTTAATACAAAACAAAAAGCCAAACGAAAATAAAGCAAATGGTTATCTTATCTCTCGATCTTTATGAACCTAAAATAAGAGTTTCAAAAGTGCCCACTGGGAATCTACAGCAGCTTTCATCGCAAGTTAAAGTCTACAGACTCCGTCTCAGCAAGTTTCACCATATGCCACGTAAAAATAATATTGTGCTCTTCAAACTACATCCAATATCCTTTCTTTCTCTTTAGTTTCTAAAACCATCTTGAATCTCAAAACTGCTGAAAAAACTAACTTGCAGCCATGTTTAATCGTTGAAAGCTATCAGTTTTGCAAGAGTGCTTTTGAGATTGATGACTGTGTTTCTGTTACAAATTGATTAGGGAATACTATCATTTATAAACTAAAATTAACAAAGTGAAAACAATATCAAAACGTAAACAAAAGTCTTGCCACATGCACTGAACGAGCGACGCACGAAAATTCGAGTATGACATGGCACAATATTCACACGGTTTGAGAAACTATGCGAAAAGTATCGCTGATTTTTTGAAGATGTTGATTAGCAATTTAGCGTTTTTGAGACTATCAAACGAGAAACAGATTTACTGCATGTCGTAATACCAAATCAGTACCAAATGCAATTGTTTGCGTTCGCTAAACAAAGAAGGTAGTCTGCATGGAAATGTTTGTTGTTTACAAAAAGCCAACACTTTCGATTTTCTTGTTTTTCAAAAATGGCGCAACAGCCAACATCAATCGATTGTTGGGCGTTTGTAGTCGACGCGACGCCCAAAAAGAGGAAAGGGTTGATGGTTACTGTTAAAGCTATCAAGTGGTACAACTGGAAGAAGAGTTCAATTTCCTTTTCAAACAAGTTTTCCTTTTCAAACTGCCGGTTGCCGCTCATAAAATTATTACTTAAGCCTGGCGTTAACATCAAAACAACCGAAAAGTGGTTTTAAAGGCAATTAGTATTTTTTTAACTTAATAAACACAATGCCTGCGTAAAACCTTTTGTTTCTATAAAAAGCTTTATGCATGCAATCCATACCAAGAAATCCTTGTCTTTAATATTTTGGCGCCTATTTTACCACAAAGGCTAATATAACAGAAAATTGCACATTAGTTACAGAAATATACGTGATGCGTTGAGCCTTGAAAAAGAAGAAGACTTACAAAAGGCACCTCATTTTCTATTTAACCTTGTAAGTCCTCAATGAGAAACAAATTTCACACCCATGACATTAGACCACCCAACCTAACGGCTCGTTTCCACGAGTTTTTAATAGTGTTGATACTTGCATTGCATTTGTTATTTAAAAGGAACCAAAGGTCGGTCAGCAAATATCGGATTGAGGCACATGATTGTTGATAATCTTCTATCTATAGTGATGATAAAACAGTGGTCATAAAATTACCAACAGCTGTAGAAAAAGGATACAAGATTCTCACAGAGTCTTGTTTGAATATTTTGTACGTGCTTTGTGCCTCAGCTTAACTCCTTAAGGTCAAAATTCTGTTTCGTATTGGGTGGGTGTTCCATCAACTTCCAACACGGAAACAACGCACATCGAGTTCGACTGTTGCAGCAGACAGACCAGAGAAATTCGTTTCTTTATCATTGATCCATCTTTCGAAATGAAGCAAAACTATATCTCAACTGGGAAACAGAAAATTGACATAATTTTCTTCGCGCTTTTGTGTCTATTCAGAGTTTAAAACGTTGCCCCGAGGCAAACCAGGAAATTTTAATTTGACGTTGGTCGTTTTAAACTTTATCACACGTTGCGTTAAATGAAGAAGGTTAATTATTTTCATGAATGATTTGTTCTGAACGGCTGTGGCGGTTTCAAGAGTAGGTATAATACATGTTCCTCAGCTCAACTTGATTTTACTGATGTTACGTGAAAATTACCGAAAATAAACGAGCGCCTGCAATAGAATTATTATTTTCATGATCAGTGAAGTGTGCTGCATTGCGTCCGTTTGAGATAAACACACATTGCCATAGAAGAATTTTAAAAACATGTTCTGCCCTCTTTGAGTCTTTCAAAGTTCTTTATTTATTAGGTTTCGGGAGAAGAATTTTGCTTAAGAAGCACATCTACTTGGATACAAATCATAACTTTAGATAAATAGTTTGCTAATACTGAGCTGAGTTTAATAAAACGATTACAATTGATTGATAAATTATTGATTTTTCTGAAGACAGTCGTTAAAAAATACTGTAGAGTGTAGTAAGACATCTGGCCATATAAAAAATGTATTTTTCACATTCCAAATGTTCATGTTAATCTACAGATTTCTCTTGACACATCAATACGTTGCAAAAGAAATGCAGTATTTATATTAAACCTGCCTCAGCTGAAGGTCATTTCGCTGATTTGGGTGTCAAGAAAATTTGACAAACAACGAAAATGCTTCGTGTCAAGAGAAGACAACAACCGGAAACACAAATTGGGCGGTGAAAAGACAGCTTGCATAATCACGAAACTTTATTCGATACTATAATTTGGATGCTTCTTACATTTCCATCTATACCGTGGTTTTATGAAGCTGAAACTGTAGCAAGCGTCAAACTAAAATTTAAAAAACATGGATGGCGTGATCCTCAGTTTCTTTACCAGAATAAAATACAAACGCATAATGAAATGAGAATTTCAAACTACTTTACATGCATCTGCTGAAACTGAATTTGAGATAAGCATTATAAGAAAAAATGAGTAATTAATTTTTCAGATATGTTATATATGTGACATTTTTCCTATTCTTATTTGCAAAGTTGTAAAATTTGGGACATATATTTATTGTCATTATTAAAACTTTAAACTCTGGAAGGATCTTTAGAAGTTTATCAATTTCTCCTCAAATGAAAATAAGCGAACATGTGCTATGACCATTGACACTTATTAGTGCAGGCCTGAAAATATCAACCAATCTTTTTATAGGAAACTATGTTTATCATAACCATTCTTTTAAAGCAAAAATGAACTTTTTCCGGACATATTTTCGGATACATGCATGCACGCACAAACTGAAAGAAACTACGAAACAAACTAATTTGACTTTCGGAGTTTTGTAGGGTTCTCAACAATTCGAAAAGACAGTTTACCACTTTATGACTACTTACTGCTCAGTCTGACAGACCTTAATTATACTTTACAAATGAAATGTTATTCCTTGTGGGGTGATTTATCGAATACACGTTTTTTTCTATACAAGAACCAGTAAGTTTGGTCGAACCTCAATGTTCTAAAATTTTGGCGATCTGAGCCTCGAAGCCTCGAGCTCTTGAATTGTTTTTACTACCATATATGTGTGGTTTAAATCAAATAAAATGGAAAACGAACTGCTTGGCGGGTGTCAGTTTTTGATCAGTTCATTCCCGCGGTTTAGGGATTCGCTGAGTCATTTTCCCGAGACGATTTCCAGTGATTATCCCAGGATTCGAAAATTAGCTATCGAGCCTGATCTCGTAAAATTGTTCTTAAATTTTGGCCAATCTGATCATGATCCCCGTTGTTCTTGTGAAGTTGTTCTTATAAAAAGCGGGTCGTTTATATACGATATATCTTGACAAAGTGAAGTGAGTCAGGAATTATTAAAGTTAACACAACGTTCAATGTGCACATATTTTCTTTCAATTGGAAACGCCAGTTCTTTATGCGAAAGATTTTACTTATCTGTATAATCTCGAAGCCATATATTTACTAAGTATAATATAAATAGCGAAGACTGAAGATTTTAATCGGCGTGTGAACCAAAAACTCCCAGTTTCGTCACACTAAACAAAAGCATTTCGACATTTTTCCAACACCTGTGCACAACAAAAAATGCCCATAGTAATCTAAACTGCCACTAATTACCGTCTACCGCTAAACAAATTCAATATTTGCGTACTGCCTACTGACTGTGTCTTCGCGGCCTGTCACAGCACAAAAGGCTAACCGCCCCCTACAGTGCACAACTACAACCTGTGCGTCAAGTGCTTATTCTTAACAAGACCGTTTTTTTATACTCCAAGCCAGCTTCAGGCTCTCCATTAAACTGATACGAACTTACACATAAAAAAGGAGCATTCTGTATTCTTCTCGTGACAGGATAAACGTGTGCAACAGTTAGTTTACAAAGTCTATTTGCATTGCGGTGTCAGATGAGAGGCAAGTTTGTGCTTGTTCGATGCGGTACACCTCCCACTTGCAAAATTTGTTTACGGGCTTTGAGCGCGATTGATCACAGATCAAGCATGAAACGTGCATCCAACCTGAAAATAGCTTATACCAACCAAAGCAAAAATCATTTCTATTATCGTCTCCTTCGATAAGAAATCTGTTCATGAAAATTCCGAGCTGCCGCTCGGCGATACATCTGATGCGCCGCGACAATGGACTTTCAAAGTCGTTATGATCACAACTTGAGTGACAAATTATTCCGTGGGAAATTTCAACAGCGGGACAGCTTCGTAGATCAGGTTCGTTCGATTGTTTCAAAAATTGACAATCACAAACACTGTTTTAAAGACCAAAACAAAGGTTTAGGAATTCCACCGTCTAGCTCAAGTAAAACTTAGAGCAAAAGAAAAAATATTTGGAATAGATAAAACATGTGCTGATCTCTGACCGCAAGCTCACGTGCTCCGAGCTTGTGATCGCAAAACTTCAAAAATCATCGCTGTTAATATTAAGATTTCAAAATTTGTAAGCATTGAAACTTTCTTTGATCTCACAAGTCTCTAAAATCATAGCTCCACGAGTCAGCAAGTTGCAACAGACCAGGAATTAACACAAAGAAACCACAATCTCGAAATACTTGTTATATTTGTACATAATTTGACAGAAATCCATCCAGCGGTCTCGAAAGCCGCCTCCGACAAAATGTCAGATGCAATCTTCGAAGAGTAACTTCAAAATAATCCATCCCATTTTAGCACCAGCTTGTGATATTTAGCTTCGAATGGATCCAGAGTAATTGTGAAACTGACAACGAATTGAGTACAACTACTGAACTAGTTATCGAGTTACTTTGCAAATTATGAAATGTGTGATTGCGGTCAAACAAAGTCACTTGCGGCCTTATTCGTATCAGAGCAAGTAGTTACATTTCGCTAATTCATTCACTCTTGGTTGTGTGGGATTAGATATCATTATTTGCCCAATTGCAGTGCCAAAATTTAAAAGCCTAAAGAATCAAACCACTAAGGACTAAAAACATCCCTAAGCGGCATAAATAATGTGACACAAACAACGCATATAAACCGCTGTTCACTTCGCAGTCTACAACGTAATGCACATTCTAACAGCCAGCGCAAGTTAGACAAACATAAAGACTGGGCTTACTCACCAGATTAGAGAAGCTCATCACCGTTAGTGTTACTACAAGAAAGGCAAATTCAACCATTTCTACTGGCATGGCACTGGCGACTGGGTACAGCAAACAACGTCCAATACTCAGCTCTCAAAGAATGCGCTGACCTTGTGGAAATAAACACGTACTCCAAAGAACCCTGGGAAACGGGTTTTTCCCTTTGTGTGACGTTAGCTCTATTTTAAATTGAGGCATATGTCAGCCAATCAGGCTCTTTCGTTAGTGTTTTAACGAAAGACGTACAAATAGCAATTAATAAGAATGTTGATCATTCATGCGCGGTGGTCCAGGATGGATTAAAATAAAGGTGACATATCGAACAAAATTACTTATTCGAGTTTTTCTTAGTCTAGATTCGATTATGGGTCAGTCCAACAAAATCGATTTTTTGGCAATTTTGCTAAACTGTAAAAGCTGTAAGCTCTCCATGTATCGTGTTAAACATCCCACCTCGTGTGTATGTGTTCGAAACAGATCGCGGTGCGTTATGACAACCTCTTCACAGATGATTAGCATGACAAGTCGCAGTGAATGTCGCTGTGGTAATCCTATTCTTTCGTTTACATTGAAGATAAACTTTCTAATTATTTGGTGAGAGAACGGAAGAGTCATTTATTATCATTTACTGTTCGGCTTAATCAACCCACAAACGACAGCGATTCGTTACAACTACATTACGTGAAGTATTATTAATGTCAGAGTGCAAAACGCAAAGACTAAAGTATTGCCCTTTCTGTCATGCTCAATTGAAGGCAGCCACGTTTTTACGTAATATCTAAAAAGAGTAATGATAAAATTGAAAGAAATTTCCCAATGCAAGATCAAGAGTCCAACGGGTTATCCCGTAATGATAATGTAACAGACATGCACGGCCAAAGCCCCGTGTATAAGGTTACATAAACTTATAAGTATTATAAACACTAATTGTTGAGACGTATTTCCCCCCTAAAAATATTTTAAAACATACCACTTCTGTCTTCATAGGAAAAGCATTATCAGATAACTGGAATTGAAACAACACTAAAACCTCCTCAAGGCTTGGCTAGCCTAAACTAAAGGATGAAATTGACTTTTTCATCGATTTTACTGTTTATAATTTAACTCGTATCTTTAACGAGTATCCTCGAATTTTTAAATCTATATCACTTTTGGTATTAGTCATTCCCATGTTTTCTAACATTCCGATGTCCATTGCCTTGAAATACTTTTATCATGACATATGATAATACATCATGGAATCTGGCAGGAAAAACGTGAATGCACCAACAAGGACATTAAGTGTTTTATTTTTCACGCTTCGCTGTTTCGTTGATCTGAATATTCGACTGATCAGCGAGTTGAACCCAGGGTACCTCTTAAACGTACCAACCTTTTCCGCCTGATTCTGACCTGTATGACCGTCACAGAGACCGCCTTACAGGTGGTTCTTTAATATATGTACCTGTGGTGTTTTCACTTCCGGAAGAGTAAAATTGTCATCTTTTTTTAAAAAAAAGGAAGTTACAAAAACGTTTTAAAATATTCATTACGATGCTACGGTAATATAATTGAAAAATAACATACAGTAAAAACGAATGATTTTATAGTATAACAGACATGAAACGAAGACATTTCTTCCAGTGTGTGCGTGCAGTTTCAAGCCGCACGTTTGCCATTTTGAAATATTTCGACAATAAGGTAAAAAAAATAAAGCAGCTTTAGTCTTCGTAACACTACACTTTGTTTCTATCACTATACAGGCTACTGAAATGCATACTACCAGTGGGCATTAGCATTCACGTCTCTTGGACTATAGTATTTACAGCGGCGGCATCGGAAAATTGGTTGAAGTATTTTTTCTTAATAAATGCTCATACCGGCGGCGTCACAAGCACAAAATATTGGATAACTCTATCAGTACTGCGAGTTAAGGACAAACTGTGTACATAAGTGTAAAAAAATCCACAATTATATTGGTTATTGGTCTTCGCTGACCTAAGATTCGATGACAACTGTCGGCTTCAAGTTAGTTGAGAGAGATAGTCTGTCATCAGCCTTATCTTGGAAAGCGCCGAATCATCAAACTCTTTTCAACCGGACAGCGCCTGGGCTACTTGAGTACGCATTTGAGAAATGATAACAATTTTATACTTTCTTTATGTATCACCCAAACCGCTGTTGTCTATAAACGCCACTGACGAACAGATTCGTTTCCTCACCAAAATCCACGGATTAGCGATTAAAATATTGCAGATGTCATCGGTATTGCCTGCGTTGGGTGGTCGTCACTTGACGCCATGAAATACCGCATTCTACCGGGCTGAGTGATTTCGCTTGGCTTTGTTCAATAGTCTTGAGATTTTCTGGTGCCATGTTCGGGATTGGTACAGGTGCACGTTTGACCTTTCAGGTGGACAATTCAATGAAAAATTCCACACGTAGTTCCGGAAATCGCTGCTTTTAGTGCCGCCAAAAGGGCAAAAAGTTCGAGTCCGCGAACTCGAAATAGTCACCTTGAGTAAATCAATAGTTTAACGTCCACAGCTGGTTAAAATTTTGTATGTTATCAGCGACGGTATCTTCTTTTTTTGTCATAAAGTTTGGCCTTTGTCAACATTCACTGAGGTACGCGGTGTCTCAATCGTAAATATTTATAAACTATTAAATGTATTTATAGATATGTCTACTATCAAGTATCCGTTAAAAGCTAAATTATCAGTTATCAATAAAAAAAATGTCTAAATATCAGTTAAAATTTTGTGCGACTATCATCTATGCTATCTAGACCTTCTATTAACCATTCCATGGGTGACAAACCCTTATTACCATCCTATATCCCACGAGTCTTTGCGTTTTGACACTTATGGCGGGAAAATCGGCCGACAGCGCGACAATTTTTCCGCCTCTCCCTGTTTTTGGCGGGATTTCTCGGGCGATCGTCTGCAACACAACTTTGTCGATTCGTTTAGTTTAAAAGAGTTTGAGATTGCATTTCATCTGGTGAGTTCAGTTTTGCATGTTTTGCTTTTACTTCCGTGTAAAAGATCGTCAAACATTTCTTCTTGTTCCTTTTCTCAGACTCAGCAACTTTTGCAAAATTTTTACCCTTGTGTGGAACAGATAAGCGACTCTACTCGTTATTCAGCTAAATCAGTAAATGTTTTGTTTTTGTTCTTACCGCTAGAGCTTTAGTGTTTGTCATTGGCTGTACAGAACCTTTGTTTGACGTTTTATCGTGTCTTTTACGCCAAAAAACTCTATAACATATAGAAGTTTCAGAACTGTCATGAGTTTATGATTGTTTTTCTTTTAAATTTCGATAAAACAACTTAAAGTTGTTGTACACTGTCACTGACTAACAGCACTGATGAAGATCAAAGGCCTGTAAACGACTATGAAACTAAACAGCACACGAGACGGCCATAAGCAGAATTTGGCGATTCGCATAAGAAAAATACATTTGTGACCAAATTTCACACACACGTTATTTATAAAATTACCTTTACTTCAGTGTGATTTGTTTAGACTGCGATAGCGTGTGATTCATAAAAATCAAAGTTTGGGTTCAGACCGCCATCCGTTGAGCATGGAATCGAGGCAACTTCTGTGTCACCCGTGCATTCATTTCTGTATTTCACTTTTTCACTGATGAGGCTTCGAAGTGAAGCGAAATATATTTGGAACCAAACTCAACTCAAAGAAATATCTTACTAGTCGAGAAAAACATCAACAAACAAATTGAATCATACAGACCGAACGGCAGTTCAGTGTTAGGAAGAGGGTCGGAAAGGGGTTTTCCCGTGACTCGTGAATAATAATTTTTAATTGCCGTGAATCGTGAATGGAGGAAAAC
>JAOBYE010728674.1:0-10099 GCA_025403585.1 Parazoanthus swiftii | reverse complement strand
ACATACATGGAACGTGGAAAATGTTAGAACCTAGCCGCCCTTGGTTTGCACCCCCCCCCCCCCCAACAAAATTCCTTCGGGCCCGATGGCCACTAGGGCGTATTATGCATAAGGTCTATGGTCTCTGACAAAAATGCTATATGTACTTTTGCCATCCATTCGCAAGTCAAAGCAAACGTTATATATTTTTACAGTGTTTTGTAGTTTTTGATCTGGCTACATTGTGAATGTCTCAATAAAAGCAGCGGAAAGAAGACACTGTTATTTCCCTTAATTATTGGTCAATAGCTGAAAAGGAAACCACAGGTTGCCCTACAGTATCAACAGTATGCATTGCAGCAATTAAAAAAGACTCTATATACTGGAACGTATTTAGCTAGTAACCAAAGGAGGAAAGAGCAGGGTCTCGGTTTGCATGCGACCCTCTCACAAGAAAGAGAACAGTTACTATGTCATTCTCCTGTTATGTAGAGTGTGGAAGACCTGCGATGAATAACAGCGTCACCTCGGCACGATCAGATTACAAAAATTTACACATTAAGTCATTTGCTGTTGCTAACCTCTTTCAGCGTCTCTTCGGTTGTTGAAAAGTTCAAATTCTTGACAAAAACAGTGACACCTTCATCTGCCTCAATGTCACTTTCTTTCCCTAAAATTGAAAAAATATCAACAGTACGTTATAAAATTAATGTTATGTACTAAATTAATACTTGTGTTAATAAAGTGGAGATCCTTGACAAGGGGCTCTGGATGGAGCCTGAAAGCTCGGACTTTCAAGTTTTATAAGTTCGATATAACGAATAACTCTTTTTCATCATTCAATGTTTGTATTTGTGACATCACCTGTAAAGATACATACATTACCAACAGCTGCAACATCAACAAAAATATTAATAAAAACAATACATTATCGATAACAACAACAAATATAATGATTTGCTACCTGCCTCTCAATCACAATGGCTCTTCATAGCCAAGATCTACATCTTTATTAAATATTTCATCCATATCTATCTTCTCTTTGCAGTATCATAAAACAAATCGACTGATCATGAAAATAATGAAACTGATTATCAACTCCCAACTCTCTCTAAGGCAAATCCTCAAATGGATAACTCCTCAACAAGAAGAACAAACGGACACTGGGAAAGGGCACAGGATCAATCTGACCCCACCCCTTCCAAGATTTACCAAATGGTTAAAGATAAAAGTTAAGGCTTTGGCTTGTAAGTAGCTATAGCCCAGTTCTGTAAAGGAATTGTTGCCATGGCCATGGATATTTTGAAAATTAAGACAACTGTTTTAATTTCTAAGTGAGTTTAGAACATAACTGACAACTTTTCGCGCGCTTTTTGTATGGCGCGAGCGTGCATCTGTAACTCAATAGACGCACGCGCGTGCGTCTATTAAATCTATCGAGTTATGGATGCACTTGGGAAGTTGGTATAACACTAGAGAAGCACTTGGCTTCGCCTCATGCCACTCAAACGCTTCTCTCGTGCTCTCCCAACTTCCCGCGTGCATCCGTAACTCGATAGACGCACGCTAAGCATCATGGACCACTTCTTAAAGAAACATCCACATGTACTGAGAGGCTCGAGACCTAGACTAAAAACCGCGCTATGATACAGTATAACCCAAATTTTGTAATAGTTTATTAGACAAAGTGCAGATCTATTATCATGCTCTGGATTTACATACCTGACTCCTCTGACCTCCCGTCCTCAGGAATATGTTTGCTCTCCTCAGCTGCCACTGCAGCAGGTTCATTTGATGGCTGTGCCCCACTAACGAACACATCAAGAGGGGCCCATTCCAGATATAAAGGGACATGTTTAAACTGAAGTGTAGAATAAAGAATGGTACTAAAATAGTTTTTTGTTGCGTTATGGCACCAACAAGATAAAAGGAACAATTTATGTTCAAAACTACAGTTTTCAGCAACTACAGAACAATGTAGTTTGCAGAAAACTTTGAGCATTACTATATAGACAGTCTAATGATGAATGAAGTGATATAACGATTTCCACATAAAATGATGGGGACAAACAAACAAGTACTATCTTCTTGTGAGGAAAAGAACATGCATACATGCTTAATGTATGCAATCATGTAGAAAAAGGGCGGACTTAAGTATTGTTTACAAAAGAATGTTAACTTTAAAGTGGGATTGGAGACCCTGACTCACAAAGGTTCATGTACTGAGGTAGTTCATTAATTCACTATTTTGCTGATGCAAAACTTTGCTACAATAGATACCTTGGAATATGCAAGTTTTAGGAAAGCTTTTCTCGCTTCACTTGGTTCAGCAAACTCTACCAGGGCTGTGATACCAGACGGAGGTAATACAACCCTCCCCAGCTGGCCGAAGGGTGAGAACACGGTCTGTAGTTCTTCAGGAGATGTCTCATATGGTAGGTTCTTCACAATGATAACTGTCTTGCTTCTTTTGGCTGCAGGCTATTTACAGAAAACATTTGACTTGTAGTAGTATTACCCCTGGGACGACTAGGCTGTTTTCAATAGCACTCCCCCTCCCTCAAGAAAAAGATCCAAAATGGTTGCAGAGTTTTAAAAACCCTGGGATTTGGCATGCAAGTAACTTTAATTGGCCTAGTTAGCTACTTTTTATGTCAATAATTAAGTTTTAATTAACCAATTGTTGCACAATATACAGTACATGTATTCTGTAGACTTGGCTGCCATCTTGCTTTTTTTTTTTATCATTTTGTAAAATTGCATCACAATTGATATTCTTCAAATTAACAGAAAACATACATATACTATTTGCAGGTTCAAATAGGGAAATATTCAAAAACAAAATGCGGATGATCAAATTTCATAATAATACTGGTATAAACAAAAGTTTTTTTTAAAGAAAGAAATTGGTTCTTTTATTTAAACTTAAATTTGCATGATACATTTTTTATAAATTATTATAAGTGATGATTTAGTATGTAGTTGAATTAACATCAAAAGTTGTGTCCCCAGTTGGACAACAGATACTGCCAGTTTAATTGCTTTAAATCTTCAAATTTAAAAAAAGTTTGAAAAAACCTTAGGGGGTCAATTTGACCATCTCCCTCCCTTTTTTTGTTCAAGAAACAATATTTTAATTTAGCCTTTGAGTTTTTGAACTAAAAAGTTCAAACGTGCATAACTTTGTAATATGTACAATCATAAAATTACGTAAACTATACATGTAATGATAATCACCTGTCCAAACACATCAAGTTTTACACCATGAGAAACCAGGAATTTCCGTGTCTCTGCCACAATCTGTGTTTCCCCAAGAGCCATTCTTACAGCAAGACTTTGTGATGACTCAGCATCGAGAATTTCACTCTTCTTGGTGTTGTATTTACCAGCCATGACATCGGCAACAGCATTCAAACCCAAGAACAGTGAATTCCAGTTGTGTTCACTGCTACTAAGGCTCTTCTGTTTGCCTGCTTTCTTTTTCTTAAAAGATGAAGTGCCACCAACAACTGCATAACACAAGGCAACAATTTGGTTCAACTCGAAACATTTCTCTCACAACTAAGACAGAACCCTTCCAGTCACTCAACAAATACAAGACTGTACACTTCACATGAAGAACAAGAAATCTGCACAAAAAATTCTCCTGCCAGTTTTCAGTGCTTGAACTTCACTTTTTTTTGCTATGCAATTTTAACAAAAGAATTGTGTTTCTTTGTGTATTGTTACTATTTTTGATTTCTTGTTAATCTAAAAGCAATAAAATGATAGTGCACATTACATACACAGTATTTTCTGTTTCATGCTCTGTGTTACTAATAATCTCCCCCCTTTTCCCCAAATGCAAAAACCAATTCTAGACTTAGCTACATTTGTACTGTACCTTGACATCCTTTTGGGCTAGTAAAATTTCATGTCTACTAGCCAGCAGGCTTGCAGTAAAAAATGTTAAGGTCAAGCACTGATTTGGCCAAATTCTCTGAACAACTTAGTGTAAGTTTTCCTTTAAGTTTTGTAAGACTGTTGTCCAAAGTTGATTTCTGAAAACTTGCAACTAATATGCATTCCAACTAATGTGCATTCCAACTAATGTGCATTCCAACTAATGTGCATTCCAACTAATGTGCATTCCAGCTAATGTGCATTCCAACTAATGTGCATTCCAGCTTATGTGCACTCCAGCTAATGTGCACTCCAACTAATGTGCACTCCAACTAATGTGCATTCCAACTAATGTGCATTCCAGCTAATGTGCATTCCAACTAATGTGCATTCCAACTAATGTGCATTCCAGCTAATGTGCACTCCAATTAATGTGCACTTCAACTAATGTGCACTCCAAATAATGTGCATTCCAGCTAAGGTGCATTCCAACTAATGTGCATTCCAACTAATGTGCATTCCAACTAATGTGCATTCCAACTAATGTGCGAACAAAAATTACCAGTCCCCCAGTGTATTTCTCAACAACAGTCAGTGTACAAGGGTACAACTGGTATGTCAAGCCTGCACTATGCAAATACAATGTTATCATAACTCTAAACTAAACTTAACGGTTTGTGAGCCAGAACCACAATGAACTGACTACATTATGTCCCATGACAACCTAGTAATACATTGCGCCATTAGCATATCAAAGATCACATTCATTTTAGGAGAGTAATTCTTTTACACCATCTGTCTTCTGATTCAATACATTCGTTGTCCACTTCAAGGGAAATCCTTTTCCAAAAATAAAACAGATGATTGTATACTTTAAGTAATAAATAAAGGAACCTTTTTTTATAAGCTTTTTCAAAGTGGATGGGGTGGGGGAATTTAGGGGCCGGGGTACACAGCTGTACATGTATTTTAATATGTATTTATTTTCAACTGACACAATTTGCACATAAACCGCAGTTTATGAGAAACTTGCACTATTTTGTATATAACACTTATTTGACCCAAATTGGGACTAGTGGTATTTGGAGAAAATATGGTAACGTGTGTGTTGTATTTCTTATACCTGCTTCATCTTCTTCTGCAATTTTCTTTGCCTTGGCTGGTAAAAGATGGAGAAGTCGCCCCTGGAAAACATGCCCATCCAACGCAGTGAAGGCCTTAACAGCATGTTCTGGCATGAGGAATGTTACAAAACCAATTCCAATTGTCTTATGAGTGTTCTTGTCTAGAGGAAGATGTACCTCTGATAATGGACCATATTTACTGAAAAGTGCCTCAATGTCTTCTTCAGTACAAGTAAAGGCCAAGTTGCGCAGGAAGAGTCTACCAGACTAGTAAACAGAACAACACATCTATCAGTAACTGATTCAAGCACATGTAAATTGTTTTTACATGTATATAAAGTCTGTGGCAATAAGAGCTGCAACCAGACCTGCAGTTTCAATTTATTACATTTTAGGCTAGACCAATTTAATTCTTGTTAGCACTGATCTGACAAAGCAGACAGAAAAATTGATTGTGAATTTTTTTTAAAAAAAATCATGAACAACCGATCAAAGCTCCACAAAAAAGAGCTGTAGACAGTTATTAAACAAACTGCTGTATCCTTAATCTTCTGTTTGCAATGTATACAAAAAGGTATTTAATAATTCTTATTCCTTGTACCTATCATCCAGATCTTACTATGGTGTTTCAATTGGTCTGGCCTAATTTTTTGTTTTAAAAAATCCAAGTGAAAAATATTTTAATCTATACTTATGTACAGTATATTTCCAGAAGATACATAAATAAAAATTAAACAATTTTCCAACAATCCAAGCCATGCAGTATTTTTCCACGGCAGGTGGCTTTCAGGTTTTCTAGGTCATGTGGGAAGACCTGTCTCAGTGCTCAAACTTCACTTTTTTTTTGCTGGTCCATGGGACCACTGGGCAAAATATTTAGTGGTCCTAATGCAAATGTCACTGGTCCTAAGTTTTTATTTTACCCATAATAAAAACTTAAACATTTAGTGGTCCTAATGCAAATGTCACTGGTCCTAAGTTTTTATTTTACCCATAGTTCTCCTGATCATACTTGAGCCATTTGTAATCTGTTTTCCAACTTCGTTGAAATTTGCGTTTTTTCTTTTTCGTAACGGTATCCTCAGAATGTGTTGTGTCAGATTTGTCATCTAAAACGATGGCATTTGAGCCTCCTGATCTTTTTAGTTGAAAGAAAGAATCCAATGATCGTTGTTTTACTTCTTTCGCCATTTTGTTTCAGACCACTAGGAACGATTGCACTATCCAATGTCATTCCCAGGACCATGCATGCTTGTTCTGATTGCGCACGTCAATCTGTGCCTGACGGATTTTAACCCGGTTTCTTGATTATCTGATCGGTGAAAACATTGGAAATTTCTGAATTTTGGTCGCTCACAATCAATCTCTATTTTTAGGAGAGGAATTTTACTCGTCCCATAGGACGTCTCTGAAAAAAAAACACTCGTCCTACATCGAATTTACTTGTTTTGGACGAGTGGACGACCGTGAAGTTTGAGCGCTGCTGTCTGGTCAAAGGTTGCAAGGGAAAGTACAGAACTACTGTGAAGACTTACTTCGGCAATGCTCTCCTGCTCATCATCTTCGTCTGCAGCCAATTTACTTATCCATGGTCTCTTATCTGCTTCCTCCTGTTGAATTTCACTCTGCACATCTCTAAACAGCTCAATGTACCTTCCTTTCATGTAGTCTTTGTCCCTCTTCAGCGCTTCTTTCAAATCCTCCTCACATTTAAAGTCAACAAAAGCATTCCCTGAAGGTTTTCCTTTTGGGTTAAGTGGAAGTCTAATAGCAATCACTTTCAACGGAGCAAAAAACTCATGAATGTCTTTCTCTTTTGCTCTGAAGGGCAAACCCCTCATTTTAACAGTGAAATCCAGAGAGCTAGGCTTTTCAATTGCTTTATTTAGATTTTCTTTAGTCATTCTACTAGTCCTGCTTTCCAAGTTGTTATTACTATCATCACTGTCAGTGTTTGAGTCACTTTCATCATCATTGCTCAAATCTTCTGCTTTCTTAATATCATCATTATCATCTTCTGAGTGTGAATCTTCATTCCTTAATCCCTCCTTTGCTTTTGTAATAATTTTTGTCCTTAAGTAGTCCATATCTGATGTCTGTTTATCCATAGCAGTATTGCTGCCAACTTTGCAATCATCAGCTTCATCCGAAGATTCTTCTTCTTCCATAGCTGGCAAAAAATTCACATGAAATAAATGGATGGAATTATACACTGTTAGTATTTAATATAAATTAAAATAAACAAATTCTTAAATTGGCAGTAATCAGTCTGGTTCTTTGTCTTACATACTACTTTATTGAAGAAATGGGACACTATTAAGTTGCAACCCTGGTACATGTACTGTAGAAGTTACATGTAATGGGTGGTAACAAGTCATAACTAAGATTTGCCACTGGCTGAGGTATGAAAGAGGTAGAAAATTAATTTATCTTTTTCTTGCATACTGTACCATTGCAGCTGTAGGAAACTGAGGATTGTTGCATTTATCGTGCATGCTCAACAAGACCTAAATATTGGACATATCACTGTTTTTCTTTGGAACATTAGCAAGCTGTACAATAATCATCCATGTAACAACTTGTACCCTGCAATCAATGGAAGGATATAACAGGCTCTTAAAATAAAATTAATCAGACATCATTCAGCAGTTTTTTCTACTAGTTTTCAAATTAAAAACAGGGCCGTAGCAAGGGGTAGGGCCAGGGGGCCCGTGCCCCCCCTAGTTTTTTTCCCAGCAAATGTGTCAAGCTCAGAAAAATGCTCCAAGTTTGAGAAAAACTTGTCATATTTTACTATTTTTAGACACTTTGATTTTGTTTCAAATGGCGTTTAAAACCCAGGAAACATGTTTTTAGACAAACTAATTTTCAAAATTTCACCGGGGAGCATGCCCCCAGACCCCCATAAAAGGCTAACACCTTCGGCTCTCGGCAGTGCCCCCCCCATCCTCAGTTTTCCAAGGCTTGCTATGGCCCTGAAAAAAATGAAAATGAGTTTAAAACCAGTTAAACCAGTATGAGTCATCCTAGAATGTAGGTACAGTGTGAAACCGCATTATTGCTCAGAAGAATTTGTAATAAATTACATGTTATATAACCTTTAAAGAGTTGTTTAAAAAACTGTTGGCAATTACTGTACCTTTCATGTTCTCATATTCCTCTTCACTACAATCACCTGAATCATCAAAGGCAACTTTGTCCTAATAACAGATTTGAGACTGATTTCAAATAAGTCACAATACTATAATTAAATTGCAAAATTTAATGATGAATTGACAGTAGACACATAAAAAGAGAATGTTTATGGCAGAATTAGGAAGGCTGTTCCATATGGGAATTGTTCCTGCAAAGATGGAAGGTTTGTGAAAGTTAACTAAACAAAGAGTATTACTGTACAGATGATTTAATTTAAGTTGTGATTTCTTGTTTCATTAGAGTGAAAACTAAGTTCTGGAAGAAAGATAAGGTTGTTGCTGATCTTGAAGAACATTCACCTCATACATGTAACTTTCAGTAACGTTACTCCTTCATTAAGGCCAAGTGTTTACATGTATGTTTCGGATGCCACAATTTAATAGATCTGGCAAGGGTATCATGAGAACTTAGCACTTCATCTCAGTTTTAAGGTTTTTTTGTTTGTGTAGCAAGTCAAACATGAGGATTGTTTGATCACATATAATACACCACTTGAGAACCGAGTTGAAATTTTTAGAATTTTTGGAAAGTAATTGTAAAATTTACCTTCCAAAGAGGTTTTTCCTTTTGTACCGGGGATGGTCACATTATGCGATTTTAGTGACTGCAGTTCAGAAATGGTCTTTTGACCATTCAAATCAATATACGTTTCTTCACAACTATCCCGCCCACCCCTCCCCTAAACCTACCCTTAACCTAACCCCAACTTTGCTTTTAACCCTAACCTAAGGGAGGGTAGGTGGGGAGTTGCCCAAAAAAACCTACATCGATCCAACTATCTTGTATTTCAAGAAAAGTTGACTCTGACATGCAGAAGTTTAACATTTGAAACTGGCACCAATTTCTTACTACCTTCTGTTTTTCCTGTACAATTTTTGTCTCGGCAGTACGTTTCTCAAGCTCATCATTTGTCCACGTCTGCTTGGAACCTCTGTGACTGTGGACAGCAACAAATTCCTTAAACTCTTCATCATCCTCCAGATCTTGTAATGACTTTGAATGCTTTTTCTTTTTCTTGATATTCTCTTTAGACGCTTCCACAGAAGCTTCTTCAACTTCTTTCTCATTTTTATTCTGGTAAATTGTAGTTTTTTTAATACGTTCCTTTTTCTCTTCGAGTTTCTTTAAACGTTTTTCATGAGCTGAACTCCCCTCAGAATATTTACTCCAAGGTCGCGGCAACACATCACCAAAATCTCTCGCAATTTCAACCTGAATTTTTGATGTATCTATGAATGTGTTGTTAAAGTAGTTCAAAGCTGCTGCAGCTGCTTTCTCTTCTTTGAATCCAACAAATCCAAAACGACGAAACTTTCCATCTTTTGTGTGTACGAGTTTCAAATCAGTGATGTCTCCTTTAGCCGCGAAGATGGAACGAAATCGTTCCTCCTTTATAGATTTCGGTAGATTTTTCACTATGAGCCGTGACATTCCAGTTTGCAGCTTTTTTCTAGCTGTATTTTTGTTTCATCAATGTGGGTTTACAGCAAAAACTTCAGAAAAACTTCTGATACGAGTGCCGCCATCTTTGCATCAAAAACATGTGACTAATGGGTACAGCCGCTGACCCCATATAATTTATTACAACAAACTCCTTCCAGGTTGTGATCATGTCGAACAAAAAGCGCGCGAAATTCAGTTTATTCGCAGAAAATTTAAAGAGTCAGTCCTCATATCCGGCAAAACGGAAGTTCGAAGAAAGTGATAGAACCATCAGCTTCACGGAAACCAAGGCACAAAGCAGTATAGACTGCTTTTTTAGGCCGAAAATCCCACGTAAGTTGACTCTTCTGTAGCTGCGAGAACACACTACTCACTAGGGCCCACTAGCTAGTCAGGGCAGTAGCAAGGGGTAGGGCCGGGGGGGCCCGTGCCCCCCCAGTTTTTTCCCCAGCAAATGTGTCAAATGTATCAAGCTC